>BCIJ01000043.1:0-100000 GCA_001599935.1 Holtermannia corniformis | reverse complement strand
TCCACATTGGTGATTGAACAGACTCTGCAAGGGACGAGTCGCTGATCGTGTTGACGCTTGGTCTCGGCAGCTGAGAAAGTGGCCAAAGTGGGCGCAAAGGCAACGCAGGAGGTGTCGGTGGCTGAATTGGCCTTGCAAGAGGTGATGTCGTGAGAGGTGGTGTCACTGGTGCAAGTACCGGAGCTGGCGGAGTGATGGGGAATGCTTGCGTCACAGCGTCTCTGAGCTGCACGCCGTCGCCATTGGTCTTGACGCTGCCAGCAACACGGAACGGGTTTTGAAGTCCTCGACGATCACCGCAGTTGTCGCAGAGCAGTGGCTTCGAGGTGAAGAAGCAGTTGTCTGCACGATCATTGAGCAGCGAGCTGATTTGATGACGACGGCAAGTCTGACGGTCATCGCAGTAGTCGATCATCGCTTGCTGACCCGTGACGTCTGGCAGCACTGGAGTTCGACGGTGTGCCGAGGGGAAGACGTATGACAACGCCTGCTTGCCTGTGCGTCCGCTACGGCCGACCTCTTGTGCAAAGCTCAGTAGGTCGTCAGGCTCGCCAACGTGGATCACGGCGTCAACGTTTGGCAGGTTGACGCCGCAGCCAAGTCCCGCCGTAGTGCAGAGGACGCGGTCCGTCTTGTTATTTGACCCGTTGGTGAATGCCCACAGCATCGCCGTGCGCATGTCCTCGGTCATCCCGCTGTGGTGGAACCCGCAGCCGAGCTTGGCTGCCAACGCCTCGACTTGCTTCTTGGCACCGCTGCAGAAGACGAGCACACGCGACGTAGGCGTGAGGGTGCCGCGGTCAAACCAGTGCGTGATCAAAGCCTTGACACTGTTGAACAGTAGCGTGCCAGACAGTCGTTGAGGGTGGACGAGGTACGAGTGGTGCTGGTTGACGATAGGTAGTCCAACGTGTGCAGCTCGACTGATTTGCAGAGAGTCCAGCAGCGGGGTGATCATTGGCTGCGGACATGTCGCCGTGACAAGGATCATAGGTCGAGCCAGCTTGCGCAGCGCCTTGAGCTTCGTCATGTGCTCGCGGTATCTTGCCGAGCAGACGACGAGGTGCGCCTCTTCAATGACGATACGCTTGAGAGGCGTCTCGAGCTGCGCCGCCCAGTCGAGGAAATGCTTCGTGACTGCCTGTTCAACAGAGACGAAGACAACTCCGCTGATGTGCCGCTGGTACCCGACCTTTTCAAAAGGGTGCGCGATCTTGGCGTGGACGTCTCGATGGTTGCCAAGTTGCTCGAGCTCGGCCAAGAACTCGTTGAGCAGCGCGCGCAATGGTACGACCACGATGGTGCACTCGTTCCTCTCGCAGAGTGCCGCCAGCTTCCACACGTAGCTCTTGCCAGCACCGGTTGGGAGCGTCACGAGCAGGTTGTCGTCCTCTGTCTTGGCCTCGAGAGTGAGCATGCAGGCGTACGCTTGCTCTGCAGACCGGAAGGCGCCGCTCTTGTGCAGGATGGACAGAGCCTTGAACACGCTGGTTGTGAGAGGCGGCAGAGGCGGGAGCGGGACGATGCGAGATGACGACGGCAAGGAAGGGACAGGCGCGGTGGGTGGTGGAGTGAGCTGCGGCTTGAGACGGGCAGCGACGAGGCTCGCAATCAGGTCGTAGTCAACGCCAGACTCAGACTTGACTGGCTCCGCTTTGATTTTATACGAGTCGTCTACACGAGGACCGCACTTGAGCAGATGATGCCATTCGCGGCTCGCAAGCTGGAAGCACTGGAGCGAGTTGCCATGTAGACCCGCGAGGTCTGCCGAGTTCAGACCGTAGTACGCCCTTGCAGTAGACGACGTGTGGCCAGCCTGGAGGTCCTCGATGTCGTCCTCGATCTCAATGGGTTGATTCGGCAAGACCTTGTGCTTTTGCTGAATAAGCACGACGGCTTGACGCCAGTCTTGCAAACCAATCTCCGCCTCGCAGTGCTCCATCAACGCAAGCTTCAAAGCCTCGCTGAGGTTGACGCCGCTCCACTGGACACCGTGCGAGGCTAACAGGTAGCTGCGCGTGATGGCAACCTTCTCCTCGGCGTCTGCGGCGTCCTTGGCAATGTTGCCAACCAAGTACGCCTCGACAGGTCTGATGAAGACGAGGTACTTGAGCAGCAGCTCAGAGACGCACAGCGGCAGCTCGCGAGGGATAGGCTTGTCCTTGCCAATGAGGTTTGCACTCTTGTGGTATTGCAGGATGACGGTGAGACGACCCGAGATGGCAAAGACGTTGCGCAGCGTAGAGCCAATGTTGACGAGCTTGGCCGAGCAGAGCTCCGAGCCTCTAGAGGGAGAGCCGCAGGTGACGTGGATGAGTGGGGCGAGGATGCTGAGCAACGCGCGGCAGTCGTTGAGGTAGCGTACGACGCGCGTCCGCTGCCAGACAATCTCGCCATTGTCGAGGCCGCGATGGAACCCGTCCGAGTCCATGATACGCTGGAGGACGGCTCGCCAATGGTCTTGCAAGCCGTTCTGCGTGACGAAGCTGTAGCCCGCCTCCTCGTTTGGCACCTGATCCTTGAGCTCGAGGGATACATTGAGGTCCTTGCCGAGTGCCAGAGACGCCAGCATCTCACCAGCCTTGGTGCACAGCGTCGGGATCATCGTACGGACGCGGTCGAGGTCGAGGGTGGTGCCGTTGACTGCAAGGATGACGCCCGCCGTGTCTTTCCAGCTGCAGCGGGGGAGGGTGGGAGTGGCCATGGCGCACGCGTTGGCAAGCCGTTTCATGTCGAGCAGGGCAGAAAAGCAGTTGAGACGTGATGGACTGATGAGCGCAATCGTGTCCGCAACACTGAGACGTCAGCTACGCTCGCCAGCAGAAATCTAGACTCACGCAGTCTGCTCTGGCATCCCCGAGTCGAGATCCGCCATGATCTTGCTGTAGAGAACTGCACGAATGATCCATTGGAGCTGAGCGAGGGTGCGGGTGATGTCGTGCGGGCCATCAAAGCCACCCTTCTCCTTCAGGTGACGTAGGCAGATGAAGCGGATGAGAGGGAACTCGTAGACGCTGCGGTGCGAGGAGGATGGGACGTCTTCGAGGAGGGCAACGACGAACTCTTGCAAGTTGGTGATCATCGTGTCGGGCTCCGAAGCCATCTCGACCAGGTCCTCGAGGGCAGACGCGAGCTGAAGGGAGATAGACGCAGTGTAGGAGGAGTCCATGGGAAGTTTGACAAGGCGGGCAAGCATGTTGATAAAGCGTAGGAACGTCCGTGTGCACTCCATGATGTACTTGTTGCTGTTGGCCCGCAGCATCCCCGTTGCCCTGCGTCGTCAGCCTTGCACCAGTTGTATCAAGCCGTACTCACTCCTCTGCATCACTGTTGACCAGCAGCGTGCGTACGCGCGGGTTCCCACTAATGAGCATGGCGTGCACCTTGGTGATGGCCGTCCTCACGCCCTTGGACAGCTCGCCCAGCTGAACCTCGTGCTCTCTGACCGTAGCAAAGGTCAGGGCTTGCAACGGGCGCAGTTCGTGACCCTTGACGTGGTCCACCCAGTTATAGACGCGAAGGAACGGCGTCAAGTCTCGCTCGTTCTCCACGACCGTCGTGTACGCAGGGATGGCATTGAGCGCGGCTTCCCAGATGGCGGCTTTCGGGTCCACGGGGAGGTCGGGGATGCGGTAGTCGTCCACCTCGAAGGCAACGGTTGTGCCGCGACTGAAAATTTGCTGGTAGACGGCGTTGTAGCGGAAGGACGTGGACGGCGCCCAGGGATGATGGTCGCGGAGGTGGTTGGACATGGTCTTCTCCGTAGGGCAGATGTACCTGCGTCTGTCAGCCTCGCCAGTCACGCTCGAGCAACTAACCTGCAGAGACGACATGCCAGCCCGCAGTTGACTTTGAGACCATCAATACGCTGGATGAGCTTGCCCGCAACCATGGGCAAGACGGGATGACCATTCTTGAAGGCCTGCGGGACCTCGTCCAGTGCTGCGTTGACTGCCGCAGCCGTCGCGTCCTTGGCCCGCGCGTCGTGCACCTTGGAAATGTGCTCCTTGATGCTACGAGGGATGGCTCGCACGCCTTCCTTGCACTCGACGCAGACCAGAAAGTGTAGGCCAGGCTGGTAGACGAGGCCGAGGGTTGCCAAGGCGGGCAGGTGCTCGAGAGGGACCGTGTAGACATCAAGCGAGCCTGCGAGGTCAGCGAGGTCGCGTCAGGTCGCCGTACGCACCAATCTCCATGTAAACTTTGGAGCCCGCACAGTAGAATTCATCCTCGTCAATGATGATAGCAGTAGCTTGAGTGTTGCTGACGGACATAGTGGTCAGTTACAAGTTGGTGGGCAAGCCGTACGTACCGTAGCTATACATACTGACACGCTTGCGACCCGAGCGTAACAACACCCCTCAGAGATCAGAGCCGTGATTGCCCGTGCTGGCTTGCCTGCGTCACCACCGCGGTTGGCCGTGCTGAGCGGGTCCTGGCTGGTGTCCTGGCGGGCGTCCTGGATGAGCTCGACCCGCGCAGTCTGAGGTCGCGTCGAAGCTGGCTGCGGGACCTAATTTGCGCACATGAAAGACGCTGCGCAACTTCCGAGGTGAATGACGGACCAACCAAGCGTCCCCCCGCTGGGAGACCGGTACCGTCGTGCTCAGAATAATCAGGGGAACACGCTCGTCTTAATCTCCGAGGGGCGGACGAGCCTTGGTCAAAGACCCGGACTGACGGCCAGAGACGCTGAGCTGGAAGTCATGTGACTTGGCCTGAATTCGGCGCGTATCTGCTTTATAGCCCGTAAAATGCAACTTTAGACAGAACTCTGATAGTATAGATTGTAGAGCTAAGCCGTAGCTTTCCGTGAATATAACCTAGAGCTTTGTACGTGTCTTAGTTGTTGAGTTCCGAGGGGCGGGGAGTGCTACGAGGGGAATGGAATCTGCGACGCGACCACGTGGCCGTGAATTGCTGGTTTAGGCAGGTTACGAGGGTCGGGGACGGCGCCACGTGTTTTCACCTGCCTCTTTGGGGTGCTTTTACGTGGTGAATGAGAATCCACAATGGTTAGGAGGCCAGGCAATACGGTACGCAATCTGCCTTCTACGCCAGCTGGAGGGCGACTGACGGCGGTTCGTAGGCTCCCAGGTCGATCTCTCACATATTAGAGCATCTTCACATGCATCCCATCATTGCCTGCTGGCCGCAGCCGATCCTCCACCGGTCCCTTCCATCATACCGCTCGCCGCTCCAACCAATCCCATTTTTCAGCCTTCGCCGCACTCTCAAGGTCAAGATTGAGACAGACAGCATGGGATACGGAGCGGTTTGGGCTACGAGTCGGTTCTTGAGTGAGTTCCGCTACTCGTTCAACACGGTACGCCATCTTCCGTATTCCCTCGATGCTTGAGCCAGCCGCAAGGCGGCTGAGGCGACCGCCAGCTCCATCTCCGGCCTCTCCAAGCGTCTCATCATCCCGCCATTCGCCCTGTCCGCTCGCCGATCATCCGTCGCTCCCATCGCCGTACAGGCCATCATCTCGCTCGCCGCCCAACCAATCCTCCGCCCGACGTGCCCCTCTTTGCCATTCGCAAGCGTTCACCGCATCTTCGAGGACGAGACGAAGACGCGTGGGAGGGAGCGGGTGGTTGGGGTGCGATCGGTGAGTCCTATCTGCCAGACCCTTCGTCCCGATGCCCCACCTTCCCGCCCGCTCGTCCTAGTCTCGCTGAAGCCCTTGCTACCTGCCCGTGGTGGCTCTGGCTGCTTCGGAGCGCAGAGGAGCCCTGAACCACGTCTGGGGTTTGCGATTTCTCTGGATGGCTATGGGCATATCCTCAGTGTCGCTACGGGCGGCTGATCACTTGCATCTTTGTCCAGCTCCACTGCCCAGTCTCTCCCGCTCCATCGGCGGCGAGCTGCAGCAGCAGGGGCAGTCTAAACAGACGCCCAGTCCAGCGCTGTACAGTCTACCTCTGCTGCGGCAGGTGGACGACGTGATGTCGTCGCGGTGCACACTTGCGGACACGACGGTCAAGGCTGGTGAGCTACGAGGGCACGTAGACGATGATATGCATGGGGGTTGACTATACAATCGTTGGAGCACGCCCGCGCAGACCACGATGGGCGTTCGGGGATTCGTTGGGACGTCTGTCACGAGGATGAAAGGGTCGGGACAGTTGTGGACGTCAGCCTGGACGCTCTCTGGACCAGCGTGCGGAGCCTACGGGCGGACCACGGGACGACAGTCGACAGGGATCGAATAGTCCACACCGACCGATGATCCCACTGCCGTGCATCTCGAAAGGCCTGCTTTGGCACAATCTCGCCAACTTGAGCGTCTGGACGCGAGGTCGATACGATGGTTGCGACAGCGACGGCTGAGACAGTGGATAGCACAGGGCGGGGTCAGATGGACTGGAGAGCTCGTAGAGGCCGTGAGGGCGTTGGAGCGGAGACGACCGGGGTACGGCGAGTGTCGAGGCGGCTGTAGCATGCGGAAGGCTAGACGGGCTGGGGAGACGGCTCGAGGCAAAGGGTCGCGCAGGGAGGAAGGGTATCGGGCTGGCCCAGGCGACGCAGGGAGGGACGACTCGAGGACGGAGAAGCCATGGGATCGTTGGGCGACGACGTGGACGAGATGAGGATGAGAGCGAGCGTGGTCAATGTAAAGGCGTGGGATCTGTGCTGACGGCCGTGATCGTGCGTGTCTACGAGACGGGAGTAGGCATGGATGGCGTTCGAGGTCGAATGGATCGGTAGCTCCTGCCCATGGCAAGGCATCTCACGCAGCATGGGAGCGAGAGAAAGCAGTGGGAGAGATGGAGTGGGGACGGCAGGTCTAAAGGCCAGATCAGCAAACATGACCTACCCGCTCACCCAGCCCTCGGACTCACCCCAGCGGCTCCCTGGTCCCCTGGGAGACTGTGAGCAACCGCCCAGGCATGTCGGGACTGGATACCAGCCGGATTGAGGTGGATGCGAGCGAATGCGAGGGGATCACGGCGTCACGGCGGTCTAGCGTCATCAGCCATCCATCTACGGGTCTGTGAGCACTGTACCCACCTCGCAGTATGCCGAGGAGGCTCGCTGGTCATACCCAATAGCCCACAGCCGCGGACACGATCATCGAGCTCGGGCCGTGCGTCGTCGGCTGCGGGCCCGGATGCATCCATCGTCCTGCGTGGATCAGACAGTGTTCAGGATGACACGGTATGCTCACCTTGGCATACGAGGCGAGGTTGGCAAGGTTGTCGTTGGTAAAGTGGTGATGGTTGAACGGCGGCGGCAGCTTGGCTGGTACCACGCTCGGCTGCGATACGCTGTCCGGCGCATGCCCTGGGATCGAGTTGGGATATTGATGAGCCGGAGCGTGAGATGGACGCAGGTAGATGCAGCGGATGGCATTGACAGAGAGCTGATGAGGATCGGTCCTCGCCGAGTTCCTGCGAGCGCCTTGATCTTCTGTTGGCGGTGTGCTGGAAACTGTGGATGACAGGATGTGCTCTGTGCGCTCTAGGGCTGCTTCATAACCCGTTGGCTGCGCGGCGGGTGAGAGATCGGTTGACGAACACGCTGGATCCACCATCTTGAACTTGCGGATGTCGCTCGTTTGGCGTCCTCAGCTATCTTATCGATCGAGGTGAGCTCATAGCGGATCGAGGACGCTCGTTGGTAGCTCTTGCAGCGCTGCGTGGTCGCCCCATGATATTTTTACTGTCTCGAGGTCAGAATGACGCCGTACCGCACCGGTCTGTTTCTCGCCGACATGCCCTTGTTGCGCCTGGGTCTTCTCGAATTCGTCTGCCCAGGGTTGCGCTGTGCACTATGGCTTGCCGCAGCTATCAGTCGTCTACGCGGTCGTGTGAGAAATCGACCGAGGATGCTTGCCAGTTCCACGACGATAGCGGCTGACCTGCTGCGGCCATCGGCCAACGCGCCCCACTGGGATGTAGAGCGCGAGCAGATCTTCCGTAGTCAGTCGTCGCCGAGGCGCTGCTGTTGCTGCCTGATTTTAGATGGTGCTTGAAAGATCAGCCGCGAGCAACTAGAGTAACGCGAGATTAGACTGAAGACTGCCCATTCAATGATAGCCAAGATCATCTGCATCTCCTGCACGACGCGAGTACTCCTTGTCCCGCGGTCTGCTCCATCCAACGATCTACGACTTGCTCGATTGATGGCGGCACACAGCCGGCGTGCGGTGGTACGCTGACAGTGAACGGACGGTGGACAGTAGGCAGGTCTCGAGCGACCCGCGGGGTGGAAGCCGGACGAATGCGTGATGGGTCTCGCAAAGATGCAGCGGGGTGGAAGCGTGACGGACAGTCGCGGGCCTCGGATGAGATACCGAGGCGAGCGGGTGTGACAGCATGGCGGCGACGATTGGGTTGCAAACGGTCGGCGTTGAGGCTCACATCGGAGTCGAAACAGCAGATTCGTCTTGATGACTGGGGATGCTGGGCGGCAGGCTGGGAGTTTGTGACAAAGATGTTAGCCCGTCATCGGGAAATCTGATTACGTAAGATGTTACGGGCAATTTACGGGCCCCGTCGCCCGTAATTTACGGGCAGACCCCATAATTATTTACGGGGCCCGTAACCCGTAAAGGGATCACTGAGCTTTGCAGGCATTTACGGGCATTTACGGGCATTCATGGGCATTTACCAGCACTAATTATAAAGGATTCGCCACTCAGCCGTTAGCCTGACAGTCTGCCTGGCTGGCAGCGCAGCTGGCAGCTGGCTGATGGCTGGCTGACTGCCAGGCTGCGGGCCAAGGTAGGCATCTTACGGGCGTTTACGGGTGGTTTACGGGAAATGCCCGTAATTTACGGGAAAGCCCGTAAACCCGTCAAAACGCCCGTAGTCCGTAAGGCCTCTGGAGGTCATTTACGGGCGATCCCGTAACCCGTAAGCCGCCCGATGACGGGCTAACATCTTTGGTTTGTGACGAGATGGTCGAGGTCGACGGGTGGTCGATGGACGACGGCGTCGGAAGATGAGGCAGCGCAACGAGGACGGTCGTGGGATGAGACGAGGCGGGAGCGACAACGTCAGCATGGCCAGACGGTGACGTTGGGTTGCCATTGGGCAGCGTTGAGCCCCATCTCGGACTCGATGGACGATAGAGGGTGCCGATGACTGGAGGATGGTAGGTGGACTGGGACTCGTGACGAGGCAGCGACGACCTTGTGTGAGGTGAAAGGAGATTGATTGACATGGGCGTTCGGTGGGAGCGGGCTTGGCTCTCCAAAGGTTGGGCTGAGCGGGCGACTAGGCCTGGCGGAGGACGGCGGATTGATCGAAGGATCGGTGCCGGCTTGAAGAGCGGGATGCCGATGGTCGACAATGTGGGAGGTCGTGTGAGGATGAGCGCGAGAGCGATGGGAGGGCAGACGGTTGAGCGGAGCGCGAACGAGGTGGTCGCGGCCTTGGAAGACTGGTTGCTGGTCTGCTTTGGTGCTGGGTCAACGGCGCTAGCGTTGAGCTCTCGCACTGACTGTGGGTCGACGGCGACACAGCTGTCGATGCTGGTTGGCGGATGGCGATGCCGCTCGTCAGACGAGGGGTGGGAGAGCGTGAGAGACAGAGTCTCACTGACGGTGACTGTGGCTGATGGATCGATCGGAGGGTCATGCCGGCTTGAAGATTGGGTCGACAAGGTGGGAGGTCATGTGGGGATGAGCGTGAGAGCGATGCCAAGTCGGCGTTGCCGGCTCGGACTGACGGGTGATCGATGCCGACGTAGCTGCTGATGGTCGAGGTTGATCGGATGGCGGTCAAGGAGGGGCAGAACGAGACAGGGTAGCAGATGAGCGTGACTGTAGAGGTAGGTGCTCAGCTGACATGCCTCGGGACGCATGAATCATCGATGAGCTCACCTGGCGTGTCCAGAGCCGGACAGTAGCAGATCGATCAAGGATTGCGATGGTGCAGTCCTTCGAGCCGCCAGCGGACGTGACCATCTTTACTCCGCCTCCAACGTGTTCAACCGAGCCGGGTCGAAAGACAGGCGGGCTCGGCAGAAGCTTGGCTTAAAACGACGCATGCGCTATGAGCCGTCAGCTTGAAGGGTGGTAGCCAGACATAGCCCAACCAACGCACGCGCCAGCATCCGGCTGACAGCGCGCGCGGAAGAGTGCTCACCTTGGTGTAAAATGGCGCCCGCACTTGCAAACGTTGCGGTAGCTTGAAGTATCGTGACGAACAGCATGCGCAAGCTGCAGGAGAATTCGTCCTGTGTGAACAGAAACTGGATCGTCAGCCATACTGTGTAGAAGCGCGTGGGAAGACACTCACCTTGCGACACGAACGGTTTCAAACATCTTGCCAGCTACGAGGCGGACTGGCAACTCGTCAGCGCGATCACTGCGGTGGGAAATGACTGACTTGGGCATCGGTGTGCAGTAAAACGGCACACGCCCAGGTTCGTGTTGAGCGGCAGGTGGTAGCGGCGGCTAACCGATCGTCAGCAAGGCAGGCCTGATCTGATCCCTCAAAGCACTCACTAAGCGTTGCCCGGCTGACGTTGCTGCACCCGGGTGGCGTCTGCCGTCCTTGTCGACCAGGGGATTACCACACGACGGCATCACACACAGCTAGTACATTCAGATCAGCAACACACGGTGAAAGCGCGGGTGTGGCTCACTGCCCAAGCATCGGCCATCGGCGCGAGATGCAAAATGACAAGTGCGACTCACCTTGGCGGGAAATGGCGCTCGTGCTTGGTGCAAGCCCGGCCTGGACAGAGCCGCAAAATGACGCAAGCACGGGTGACGAAGAGCGGATGATCGTGACGGATCGATCGGGCGGGTCTTGAACGTTGTGAGCAAAGGCGCTGGCGAGGGTCAGCAAGAGTGACGGGAGCAGCAACGATAACCCCAAGCGCATGCTTCATTTTAGCCAGTCCACGGCTAACGATGCGGGCGTGGGGGGTTGACGGTGACGCACCTGGAACGACCCAGACGCTACGATCCGGGAGCTGCACAAGCGGCGCGCCGTCTCTTGCGATGGTGAATGCAGAGCAGGAAGGCAGAGGCTGTCGTGCTGTCGAGTGACCTATCGCTGTCAGTGATGGTATCGACAGGCGAGGTACCAACGTGAAGAGTAGCGAGCAGTGTGGGCGACAATGGGCGAGAGAAAGCTCGAGTCGAGCTCTTGAGATGGCAGACGGCGCGTCGCGCAAAGGCGTGCTGATCGGCGCGAAGCAATGACGCCGCTACCGATAAGGGCAGGTCGGAGGTTTTCTGTAGAGTCAGTAGGTACTCGGCGACGCGCAAGAGCTCAGCCGGAGAAGCCTCACCTGGCAGACTCGGGATGAGATCAGTGCCGTCGTACGAGTCGCTTGGCATCTCTTTGGCTGGTCGATTCCGAGCCGAGGCATACGGCGAGAAGATACCGAGTCGCCGTAGCCGTCGTGGTCTGCGAGCAGAGATCAGCAAGCCCATCGAGCAAACGGTACAGCAGCTGACTCACGCCGAGGGGTGACCACGGGACACCCGCCCAGTTGCGTACACCAAGCTGCGTCCGCCAAGTTGCGGCCATGGCCTACGTGATCTCCAGCTGATTGCAGCGAGCACGGTGGCATTGTCGAGTCAAAGCGGCCGGACATGGAAAGGGGCGATGGACGAATGTGGGAGGAACTGAGCGTCGTATCGAGTAGCTAGCCGAGTCGAGTTGGTGAGCATCTGTCCCTGCTACGAGTCAGCCATCCGCGTCTCCGCCGTGAGAGTGTGCCAGTCGAATCCGGAGACGTGCACAGACACGGGCGTACTGCCGCAACGCCTGCCTTGAGCGACCTACCTCGTTCTAGAGTTCCCTTGCTCTGCTGGCATGAGAGCCAATGATGAGCTATCCAATCGATCTTGCCGGCTTGACGTCGAAGTTCAAAGGGACCTGCAGCCGTCAACCGCAGCACAGATCACCGTACCGACGTCGGCGACTGCTGTCACTCACAGTGCCGTCCACAACCACATCCGGCTCCTCGATGCTGGGCGCGCATTGTAGTCGTACGAGACGTTTGGGACGAGTGTCTTGTGTCATGGATGGATGGACTCTACTGGGTGGTTCTTCAACTGACGGTGCGAGATTCCAGGCAAAACCCGTCGAGCAACCACTTCACCCTATTCAACGGCATTTTATCCATCGACACTCTGCAGCGTTGTACTATCAAACCCGGTACACCCGCGGCTATGGCGAGGCTTCGGACGATGAGAGCTAGGTGACGCTCCCTTGGTGGATGAGACGCGTTGCCCTTGAAAGAACGCCGGTATCCCGCCACATGAATCAGGCTACAGTCAAGGGGACCATAGTAACTGGGATCATCTCTAATGGCGTATCTATGAGCGCTGACATGGTTGATGCTGGATCGTTCGATGGCGACGATCATTGTCAAGTTGCGGAGCAGTTGATTGGTCTTGACGAAGGGATCTAGCGCGGCGCTGATCGTCAGCCTCGTCGGGCTCGACAGGCTCACCTTGGAGAACGCACACAAGCTTGGCCATGAGCTCCTTGAACGCTGCGTTGTTAGCTGCGTCTGAGCATGATCGACTTGCCGTCCCAGCCTCCCGTCCCATGCCTATGCCCGAGGTCTTTGCACCCTTTGTGGACTTTGTCGGCGTACGTCCCACTGCTCTCAGTCGTCTCGTAGCAGGTCACCTGCTTCTCCATGCTGACGATACATTTGCCAATGTTCTCGTCGTTTGGCAGCATGAGGTGCATGCTAAAGTCAGCAGTGTCGGGCGAGCGTCGACTCACATGTACCCGCCTGCGCGGGAATGGTGCGTGTTGGTCGTCACCTCGCACGGTGCCCCGTTGGATCTGACGAGTGGTTTGCCGCAGAGTGGGTACGGGCACACCTAGTCGTCAGCGGGGTCATGATAACGTGGGCTCACCGAGTAAGCCGATGTGATCAGCTTGAGACCCTCGTCCCGCGTGACCGGCTCGATTTTGTGCATTGCGAATGTGACGACCTGGCAGATCAGGGCGACCTTTGCCTGGATGAGCGTAAGGAGCGGTCGAAGCGCCATCGAGTAACTGGAAGGCCACGTAACATACTGCTCGTCAGCCGGGTCTGGGCGTGCCAACCCACCTTGGAATGTCCAGCGGGACAACGACGCCGCCGCGTAAAATGATGCATGCACTGACACGCTTCAGCGCAATCATCGAGTGTGGGCTCACCTTGACGTCACTCCGGCTTATCTGGCAGCATCTCCTTTGAACATGTGCAGGACGCTTGCGGCGCCCTGGCGCGCCGGCGTCATGACGCCAGGGCCAGCGATGCCAATGGAGTCGTAGGAGCGATACGAAATTTGATCTTGACGTTGCCTCAGCGGAAATGTCCAGTTGATAGAGGCGGCACGTTGGATCGGCGTCCGCTGACATTGTCCTGACAATCTCTCCAGGTCAGGACAGGTCGGTTGCCGCACCCGTCAAATCTGCGTCTCCCGCCCAGGCTGTCAACAGCAAACTGAGCGACGGCCTTGATGCTCTCGACGTCCGTGGCTACGGCTGCTTGGTTGTCGGCCGCCTCGACGGGGAAGCGGACGCCCTTGGAGCCCAGGTTACCCGCGAGCTGGGCGGTATTGTAGAGGGTCTGCAACACCGAGGAGCGAACGGCGTGCTTAAGACCACGGTGCCGCTGCGCCGTGTCGGACGAGGTGGTGACCACACCGCAGTCACAGACATACCCATCGACCAAGGGCAGGTACGACGGGATCACTGGTAAACCCGCGTGCAAGCGCAGGTCGACAGAGACTCGTGAGAACACAAGCGGGCGGCCGTGCTTCAGCCTGTTGTGTTTCTGAAAGGCGCTTTCAGAGGGCATGACGCCCGAGCGACAGTCGCTGTGAAAGCATACGAGCGACTGGAACTCGGGCAGGTAGGCCACATCGGTACCGCGCAGGGATTCGTGAACGTGCTCGATCAGGACAGACGTGCCACTGGCAAGGGTCAGTACTCGAAACCACCTCGGAAAGTCGGATCCAGCGTACCTACGTGCAGGGCACTCAGCAGACCGTCGACCAGAACTGCCTTGGCCTCGGTAGCTGTATGGGAGCACTGCTGATCGTGGATAGGGTCCCCATCCGCTACTGACAGCGCTCGACAAGGCACCCGACACTCTGAGCGGCTTCGATGTGGCTCGCGTCAAGTTGCCCGCGGACCCCGCCAGTCTCGGCGGCAGCTCCAAAAATGACGAACGCTCGGGCAAAGCATTCGAGACGATGTCGATCGACCAGCACAACAGGCTCGCCTCAAGCTTGATCGGCTTCCCGCCAAACAAGGCGTGGCTAGCCGTTTCTTTGCAAGCTCGGTCGTACAAGCGTGACTGAGTGTTGATGGCTGAGCGGTAGTCGGGGTGGGGACGCGCTGGCGAAACGTCTGACACACTTCGAGTGTTGGACAGGGCGGTGGGTGAAGCGGCTGGTCGAGGACGCGAGGTAAAGGGGTTGTGGAGGTCGGGCTCGCTTGACGCTGCTGTGCCGTCAGCTTGAACGTGGATGTAGCAGTCAGACGGTGACCCGCGCGTGCTTCAATTTAGCCCGGTGTATAACGAGCGACACCCGCGCGAAGGGTTGAAAGAAGGACGACTCACCCGGATTCGCACATGCACTGTACCTCGGTGTTGGAGCAGGACAGGACCAGCAGGCAGCGACGGACGCCAGGCCTATGCGAGAAAGGTCAGCTCGGCTCGCATACTGTCGATCACACGCACAGGCTGTAAGCAGCGATGCTTTGAGCTCGGGTTGTTGCGAGCAGTGAGCGCCATCTCGACGCCTTGCGAGGGTGTATCGGGCGCGCAGACTTGAGCAGCTGACGATGGCACGTTAGGAGGGTACGTCAATGCCAAAAGTACCTGGTAGCGGTCAGCAGGGGTACTGGGCTGACAAGCACACTCACCATGCAGGGTAGCGAGCGAGGTCAAGACGAGTGGGTGGAAGACGGTGTCAAGTCGAGCTTATGAGACGAGCAGACGGCGCGCCGCGCGGACGATGGCGTGCTGATCGGCGGGGCGAGGTAGTGACGCGGCTACTTGAAAGAGCAGGTCGGAGGGTTTCTGCAGAGTCAGCGTATGCTTGGCAGCACGGAGATAGGACGCAGCCGAAGAGAAGACTCACGGATCCCTTGACCCGAACAGCGCGGAACGGTGGACTCGAAAGGTCGGTCCGAGTCGGTTGAACTGTAAAATACAAGCCTGGGCGGGTCACTTGACGTCGGGGACTTGTCCACCACTAGGTGCGATGCGGTCGGGGCCTTGGCATCGTTGTCAGCAAGATCAGCGAATCCTCGCAGCTCGACGAACAATACTCACGCCTAGTCGGACAGCTCTGCCCATCGTCGTCTCCCAATC
The DNA here is from genome assembly GCA_001599935.1 of Holtermannia corniformis. Taxonomy (NCBI): domain Eukaryota; kingdom Fungi; phylum Basidiomycota; class Tremellomycetes; order Holtermanniales; genus Holtermannia; species Holtermannia corniformis. The sequence continues at coordinate 84,700 of BCIJ01000043.1, read as the reverse complement.
ACAGCCGTGACCATCAACCGCCCGTCTTACAGCCCGTCGTCAGCCAGCAAAGGCCGCTAGTGGCCGAGGGGAAGGTGACCATACAAAGGTGAAGGGCGACGAGTGTGAGCGTACTAGGATGTCGCACCGTTCACGCTAGCAGAGTGGGTCGCTGAGCGTCTGTATATATGATGGTGGTCAGCCAGTCGAGCCAATGTCATGTGTGTGCACAGACGTAGTCGAACGCCCTCGCCGTGCAAAGGTATCACGCCGATGCACACCCTACGCCGGCCGCGACAGCTGCTCATCGTGACCCAGTGCGTCGCTTGCATTGCTCAGAGCCGACTACGTGGGCTCTGCCGGTCGCTGATGTTGCAGTGTTACAGGATCTGTCCGCTGTCAGTCATGACAGAGACCGCCGCGCTCACGCACACGACTGCTACCACCCGGCGAGCCATCTCGCCCATCACTGCGGTGTGTTCGACGCTTCAGACGCCTTGATTGTTGCATGGGAGGTTGTTCAACGACGATATGGGCGGCTGAGATGGAGCACGGGCTGTCTCCCAATCGATTACAAACCATGGCTAATCATTTCAAGGTTGATTAGACTTGTCGCGTGTGGCAGATTGCGACCGCAACACAACCGCGAGACGAGCGACGCTCGCTCTTTCACTCTTGCTACGATTCTGGCGCTGCTGTAAGCCGGTGTAGGACATCCAGATGTCCAGGCTACGAAGCGAGTTGATGTACACTAACAGAAACGACTTTTAAACTTGGCCTACTCGTCACAGCTGCTACGCTCGTCCTCTTAGTTCATGAGCGAGACTCGCCCGTTAGTCTTGTACGGTGTCCAGTCCTGCTCGGAGACGTCGGTCAACGATGTGTGAGTGACATCAGCTACGTAACGCGTCAGCAGATGTGAGGTCCGTCGCAAATCACTGACCAATCATAGACTTTACCGGATCCTGGCAGCTGCGTAGTCAGCTTGGTTGTGTTGAGTCCCTGCGCAGTGTCAGCAGTGGCATTGCGATCAGTAATGCATATCTGGGACTTACGAGAACCGCGCCTAAGTCGGCCGGAGCAAGGTAGTCATACCGGGACGAGTCAGCCATATCGCAGATGAGGGCAAGCACTGCCAAAGATTGACAGCGTTCGGCGTGGCTGAATGATATCAGAAGCGACCAAGAGACGTCTTGCTGTAGGGTGAATCGGCGGGGTTGATGCGTCCTCGTCCGATAACGCGTGCCAAGGGTCGCGACACGGTCGGTCTTGATGCTCGGTCCTGTACTGCGGGGTGATTCAGTCAGTATCACAGTGACCCAACCACACACGTCAAGGAGATCCAGCGCCAAGCCAGCGACACCCGATGAAGACGATTGGGCACGCGCAGCCTGGCCTTCGAGGTGACAGAGGGCTCAGACAGGCCATCATTCTCGTCAGCCGTGGTCAGCCAGTCGGAAGGACGTCAGTCATCGACAGAGAGGCAAGTGAGTACACCCATGGTCAGTGTGCGATCACATGCCCAGAGGATTCTGACTTCTGACTGAGCCAGGAGCCTCGGTGATGTTAGGGACGAATGACGACCCAGGCAGACGCGACGCACACTCAAGATCGCCACGGGTTGAGAGGCGACAGTGATCATAGTCATCGGGACGATTGATAAATACGCGTGAGGCGATCAAATGCATCTGGTCAAATTGAAAGTGGACGCACCATGACGGATCGGTCACGAGAAAACTGGGACGTGGTGCATGGACGAGACAGTGCTACAGTGGTCAGTCGCATGGCAGTCAGCAAAGGGCACGTACATGCGATGTCATCGCCACAGTCACAGTCGAGAGGTTGTACAGTGCTGCCATCTCAATCGAACTCGGTGGTAGCTTGTGTAGGCGGGCACAGAAAGTGTCGGAGGTGACTACCAGTCCTCGACTGACAGCTGCAGGCTTGGTCGAGGACCGTTGACAGAGTACACACGGCGCGGGACGGCCCAAAGTAGAGGAGAGCTGTATCCAGGACAGTTGCCCGGCTGAGAAAGCCTGCGAATCGATCAACGAGAGCGGGAGGTGCGACGTGACGTACCACCCGCACACAGTCACCATCCTGATAGCTGTAGGGCGAAGGTAGACGCAAGACTATGGTTCTCCATATGTGGCGAGGTTCCGACAGGATGCATGCTGGTATCGGTCAAGGGCCAGCCCTTTGAGTTTTGCGAGTCGAATGTGATACATGCAGCTGTTCGATGGTGAGTTGGGTCCTCGAGTGGCTCGGTGGGCACAAAAGCGTGTGATGATCGCAAGCACAGGTCACGATGACGAACTGTACTCAGACCATACAGGCTCCGCGCCCTCATCCGGACTGAAGCTTGAAGGACTTACCTGTGCCCAAATGTAGCCCTTCTCCGCTGTTCTTACAGCCGTGATCTTGATTGCTATCGCGTTCGAGGGAGTGTCGTGCATGATGTGAACGAGTCTACAGTGTGACCGTGATCAGTGCAGGCCTTGATGCTACCGTAGTTGCAGACGTATACCTCTGAAGCGATGTAACCTCCCGTACCATGACTACGGCTTGAGGGATAATCGACGAAAGCTGAGCGACGCGTAAGCTTGATTATGCTACAAGGTGCGTATCGCAGCGACGTACACGCTAGCCGCCTCCCAGTTTACTACGGCACCAGGTGAATTCTGCTCGCTAGCCCTATCGCTTACTCGAGATGATGCAGCCAGCGAGTATGAGTGATGTCGACGAGCTGCAGAGTGTCAGCGAGTGCGGGCCGACAAATGCACATCAAAGGACTCACCAGTCCATCGTCCGTCCTGCTCGGAGCCAGCCACCATCCTCCTGGAAGCTATTAACAGTCTGCATGGACATGAGCTGCTGTACTGACCATACGAGAGCGAGACGAGGTGCACTGACAGGCAGGAAACGCTCGACTACCTCGTCCGAAGCACATGGCGAGGTCCGCAGACGTTCGATGGATGGGACGGCCTGATCAGACTGATCGTGTCAGCTAGCACGAGTCACGGTCTCGGTTGCTGGCGACCCTGATGTACAACGCATCCGTCAGTGACATCTCGAGCATCACTTCACCCGACAGCACCTTGCACGACAGCACTACGATTTGTTTGTAATTGGTTCCAGCTGGCATTTGCCTGAAATCCTAATCAACTCGGATCGGAATCCTAATCACAACGCGAGTGATCAGCGTCGAGTGCACTCGATGACCTAGTCGTCGCAGTGATCAATGCTTGTGGTCACATAGCTAAGCGTATCTCAGAAGCCAGCCCATCATCGCGCGGCGTCCTGTTTCAACAGACCTACCGGGTATGTCCCATCTCTTTCTGTCGGAATGCGAATCTGGTCATTGGCAGCTGCACCCAGGCCAATGCCGGTGACAGCGGCGTCTTCCCTAGTAGACATACCATCGCAGGCTCGGCGGAGACTATCTGCATTGGTCGTGCTAGGGTTATAGCCCAACTCCCACTCGCTGCACACGATCAGATCACACCTTGAACAAAGCTGACGCGGTCTTCACTCGCGTCTGTAGCTGGTTCGGCGCTGCTATGTATGTACTCAGCTGCGCTCAAGCCATCACGCTGACTGGCTATAGTTCTAGCTAGACTCACCGCTCTCGTCAGCACGGTATACATGATTAATTGCACGGTCCACTGACCAGCTCAGGTCGATTCATCACTGCCCATCGATAACTCGACCGACAAGGTCCTGTTCAACCCGGCAAGAGCCCTGATCGACCGCAAGTACCACTCACTCCACCTGCCCGAGCTCGAGGCCAAGATGCAGGCCTATCACGAGCACACCTCTGGCGGGCCGGCGGCGCGCACCGGCATGACGCTCAGGAAGACCCTTGGCTTCGACCGGTATGCCAAAAACGACGCGACCAAGGCGGATAGCGAGCTCAAGCCGGAGATCTGGGGGATAGAGATTGATGAGGAGAATAAAGTGCCAGTAGGGGCGATCATGGTGGAAAGATTCGCCGAGTTGCTTGGGGGGAGGGCGACGTGCGAGACGACGCGAGTGGTGCAGTGAGTCCTGCTTGACTGGCAAAGCTGACGTCTAGTACGCTCATGCACCCGGATGGGACGGGGATTAGTGGTAAGGACCTGGCAGTCTTCAATACCGACATCGTGCAAGCCGCGCTGAAGGCGGCCAAGCTGTCAGACAAGATTGCCGACGACGGTCCGATCATCCCGGTACCCGAGGTGAGTAAAAGCCGTGCGATAGAGCTGACGTCAGGCATGGAATGCTGTTACCGACGAGGCCAAGGACCTCCTATACCTCTCCACTACGTCGACCGCCGAAACGAGCCTGGCGACGACCAAGCAGCACTCGAAAGCTGGAATCGAGCTACTCCGGCGCATCGCCCAACCCGCGCCGGAGCCGGGCAAGTTTCCCGCCGCTGTCGAGATCGAGACCTAGTCCGACGAGTTCAAGCGGTATATCGAGCAACACCTGGACGACCAAGTCGGGTCGATCCTCCGCCCCCGCGAGCTGCATCGACGCTTTGCCCTCTTAAACGGGTCAAGATCGCGCCTGCACGATGAGGCGTCACCGGGACCGCGCAAGGTCCATAAAGCGGTGGAACCGATTACAGATCGGCAAGAAGCTCGGGGGAGCAAAAGGCAGGGGTAGGTCGCGTATAGCCGACCGCGCTGACATCAGTTGCGGGGTCGGCCAGTTGATGGACTCGATCAGCACCTCGACTGGTACCGCCAAGGGCTCGGTCAGGCATTCCCGCAAGAGATCGCCGATGCTTGGCGCTCTACCCTCATCCTCGTTGTCAAGGCTACAGCGGCTTGGCGACCTGGGAGCCTCGCGATCGGCGTCGCGGCGCTTTGAAACGATTTGCTGGCCAAAGTGAGTGGACGGTATCAGACCCAACTGACAACAGTACATGCTCGATCCATCGTCAACGGTCTGCGGCCTCCGCACGCGTCTCCCGTTCATCCTACAACAGGTACACGTCGTGTTCTTTGTGATCGGCTTCTACCTGCATGCAGTCGAGCCGGCGACGCCTGAGGAGGGCGGGGCAGCGATTGCCAAGGCGTTTAGAGTACGCCGTTGTGGCCTGGCCAAGCTGACATATAGGTCTACACCCATCCCCAGTGCGGGTACCCGCTTCAGTGGCCGGACGGCAAACTGGAGCAGCTATCGTTCAACTCGAACGTATCTCGGGCAGGCTCTTGGTTGTGCGTAGACGGGTCAAGGTGGTCACGCTAACGTTGCAGCGTCAAACTCCATTCACCAGAAGACGTCAACCTCGGCGACTGCGGCGTCGTCGCAAAGCCAACAGAATTGTGCTATGAGCTGCTCGAGCTCATCGTCCTGTATGCGCTCATCGCCCACTGGGGGTGTAAAATCATCGGTGATCGGCTGGCAGAGATTGCCTAGGGCGTAAGTCTTCCAGTAAGCCTGCGAGTGCTGACCATCGCAGTGCCGCAAGCGCTCGAGCCCCCACCGCATCCCCTCCGTTGCCCACACCTACAATGCCCTACGATCACGTTCTCCGTCGGTCTGATTGTGCTGCGCCGCCTCATCTTGGAGTATCTCTTGGGCGTTTGGATTGGTACAGGTCAAAGCATGCATGGCGTTCTCGACAAGCACGCAGCGTGGTCAGAGTCCGTTTTCGCAGCCATGGGTTCATTGGGTCGAGTCCAGGCGGTAGCGATCATCTCACAATTCATTCACAGCGCCTACTATTCACAATCAGGAGTCCCTCTCAGCACCCAGCATCATTCCCAGCGTGCAGTCCTTCGTCTTCGGTCGGCGCGAGCACGAGGGGGTAGAGAACGGTGCATGCAGACTAGAGTCAGGGCGGCAAGGTCAATCCAAACTCACCGGCTCGGTGACAATCTGGCGTTGCAAGCTAAGCCCTTGGCTGGAAAGGTCGGCCTGCTCGATCTTGCGCAGCGCGGCGCCGGTCTTCTTCTCGGTGGCGTTGCCCTCGCTGGCCTGACGGTCCTCGACATATGCGGCGAGCCCCTGATATCAGCCTGGCCAACCAAAGAACACTCACATTCGTCTCGGTCGCCGTCTTCAGAGTGTCTTGGTCGATCTCATCGGTATGGCGATCAGCTCCGAGGATACTCGTCCTGCTCGTCTTGCACGCTTCCAACTCATCAACGCGAGCCTGGATCATCAGCTCGTGTCACGCAGCGACAATGACGCTCACCCGCAGCCGCCGGAGCTCAGCATCGTTTTCCTTTTCGACTTCCTGAAGGTCCTACGGGATCAGCGTGGTCCAGCAGAGCCCACCTACGTGAATGCGATAGTTGATCTCCAGGAGCGCATCAAACGGGTCTTCGATCTCAACGTCGAGCTAGACAGTCAGCTGTTAGATTGGGGAAGAACCGTGATGCATCTCGCTCGCTACGGCGCTTCTTTGTAGGCTTTCGCCTACAACTCTGACGTCCCTGATGTCTGGCACGCCATCCTGACTGTCTCGCCGGATGTAGTGTCCCTCGGCGCCTTGACTACATCCTCGCCGCGGCAGACGTGTCTTGGCTACATCCTCGCCGGATGTAGTGTTCGCCGGATGCGGCGATGGCAGTGTCGTAATCCAACATCAGCCAGGCTCGGACGAGACGACATACCGCTATCATTATGTGGCTGATGTGGTTCTGAGGGAGTGAGCTGTGTCGGCTGATGACAACCCACCTGGACCTCATGGAACTCCTACGAGCGTCAGTCGATGTACAGGCATGACAACGCACCTGTTCGAGGCTGAACCTCGTCATCTTGTTGCGCGCCCGCATGAGCCGGTCGCTCAACTGCCAGATGACTTCCTGTACGGATCAGAGCTCGCCAGCGTGCATCCACGCACCTCCTTGGCCAACATGGCGTCGAGAGTGTTGTTTTTGATCGCTTCTATCACAGGTTGGGCCGCTCGGTACATGGCCTGCACCCTGTCGCGGGGATCTGCCCAGGCGGGCATGGTGGTTGATCTTGACTGAACATCTCGGTGGCAATTGATCACTTGCCGTCGACCACCACTATCGACACATTCACGACCACCACCATCGACACATCCACGACAGCGACACGCTCTGCGCTCTTAGATTCACACTAGCCGTGCGCACGACCGAGCTAGCGAGTACAGTTTTGCGTAGGCCGCGTTGACCGCAGTGCCGCACGGTGCGTGGAGTGTGCGATCATATGTGCGATCAGACAGCATACTGACATGTCCGCAGAGCACAGTGGGCGAGGGAGAGAAGAGGTGTGTGACCTAGCCTGAAGCCTGCTGACGATGCAGTCGGTCGAGCTCAAGATCTCAACGCTGCCGAACCACTGCATTCGCTCATCTCGAGTAACCGACACCACTCTCGAGATCCCTCTCACCAGACTATCACACTGCCAATCGCGTCCGCCCGCTCTGCTCTCGATCCTCTATCCGACTCCGAGATCTCCCTCGCCGACCCATCCCGCTCGACCCGTTCCGCGCTCGCTCTATCCTCGCTCGGCCTACCCTCACCCGACTCATCCCTCGCTCAAACCGTTCGACGCCCCTCCTACAGCTCGATCCAGATGGCCCACTCGACCTTCGAGCTCCACCACTCGACTCGCGGCAGCCGTCCGCTGATTCCTTCTTTTCGTCGGATCAACCACTTTGTCGTCAGGCCCGATCCCATACCACGCCATGCCCAAGCAAAAGGCGAGCCATCAAACGCCTGTCCGAGCTGATCAGAGCCAGAGCAAGCGAGCGGCAACAATCGTGGCTCCACTGGTCGCAGTCTGAACCTCCGTCGACCCAGGTGCAGCGCAAGGAGAATCCTTCGCAGTTGCCCGGCCGTGGTGGAGCTCGATTCGAGCTTGTGATCACTCGAATGGTCTTCAAAGGCAAATGGCAACCAGGGAGCAGCGTCCGCTCAACCCCTACATGAATCTCATGGCCAAGCTTGTGCGCGTTGTCAAAGGTGAGCCTGCCGAGCCCGATGAGGCTGACGATTAGCGCCTCGCCAGAACCGTCTCCCCGCACGCCATGATCGATGTCGGCCACCTGCTCGCTCCCGCTCCGACCTTCCCTTCATCGCACAATCGCATCCTGACGCGTGCAGCCCGTATTACCCCCTCATCACCGAGATCCCTCGACTGCTCACTCCCGTTGTCACCCCCTGCCTGCCAAGAATCCTCTGCACCGCACAGGATAACATCGATCTCTTCCAGTCCCATCTACACATCACCTCGATCATCAACCCCACTGTACCCCCAGTTGTCTTGTCAAAGGTCTCTACCCATCAAGCGTATCCCATCCCTCTCCAGCTCACCTCGCGTTCCGGGCTCCATGCCTCGTGATGAACTTGGTCCACACCGTTCACCGCGCGGCGCTCGACCTCTTCGACGCCGCATCGCTCACGGCGTGATGGATAACTTGTAGAAGCATTATGCGCTCACCAACTTGTTAAAGACGCAATGCGCGTCGAGATGAGCAGCTAGGATGGACGGATTGCTTTACTGACGGGGGACTCGAGGCGCGGCTCACCAATGTGTATTCTGTGGACTGGAGCCGCTGTTGACCCGCTTTGTATCAGCTGCGAGACTGTATAGATTATGCACATTGTATACACCTGCAAGCTACAGCTATTACAACTCGGCCGCGTGCACCTTGTCGAGCCAGATCTGAACCTGTTCAACTTGCTTGTCGGTGAGGTCGACCGGGTCCTCTCTCGAAATCGTCATCGCTGCGATGTCAGACACCAAAGTCAGACACGTAGAGAGCTCGACACCCACTCTTGGTAGCGGCATCCAGGCAGAACTTGTCCTTCGAAAACGGCGTGATGGAGAGTGCGTCGTTGTCCTTAACGTCAGATCATCTCCTGCCGTAGGCGACTCACCAGGCGAATCTCCCACGGTTCATCCTCGAAAGCAAACAGATAGTCTTCGCGTTCAATCAGGGTATACATCCTGCTCGTCAGATCCCGTCGTCATAGCTGCGACATACCCCCCAATGTACCAGGTCCAGTATGGCACGAGTACCGTGAACAAGGAGCGGAGCAGGGACGCATCGGTCTCTTCCAAGTAGTCTGGCTCGGTTTCCACCTGATACGCACAGTCCGCAATCTTCTTCGCTTCTGCCCACCAATCGGTGTCGACAGTGAGGTAGGCAAAGGCCGCCTTGGCAATGTCGTGCAAGTCGTCCAAACGAAACAAGACGCTGATCGCATCCTCTCTGTTATGTTAGCGTGACCAATATACGCCGAGACACACAGACACAGTGCCTCCACGAATACCATGTCAGATGCGCAGTGGAAAATCTTGCGGGCGGACTCAATGACATCGTACAGGTTTCCATTGGCGCGGGCCAGGATGCAAGTCGCAACTTGCGTTACGAGGGTGGGCGGTTCGCGATCTGCATAGGGCCTTTGGATTAGCAGGGCCTTGCTGTCGCACGTACCAGACCACAAGGATGTCGACGAACCAACCGCACGAACGGCAAAACTTGCTGCTCTCCACCGTCGTATACGAGCCATCGCCAAGCACTAGCTCAGTCAATGCAGCGTGATGTAGGGCGTCACTGTTGTGGGTCGCAAACTGGAGATGAGCAAGGGTCTGGAGTGGACGGACTGACAATGTCGGCGATCCGGTGCGACTTGGTTTCATCAAACCCGTTCTGTGCAGATCAGCAGGCTATAGCGACACTGCCGCACTCACCGATAAAAGTAATCTCGACCATGGAATGTACAGCAAATCATAGCGAGACATGGTGGTCGTTGATGCTTGAGCGCTGACGGTGAGATTGGCGAATGCGATTCAACGGTTCTTCCCGCAAGCGTCTTGCCATACTGTGTCGCATAGCTGCTAAATCTGCCTCATAATCTGCCTCCTCTCCTCCAAGCTCATCTGGTCACCAACCTTGACCTCTTCCTGCCTGTTGGCGAGATACGGCTCGAGCGCGGCACCGAGCGCCTTGCCTACAACCTCGTCGGCGCGCAACGCCTCGAGAGCCTCTTCAAGATCCCTCGGGAGCATGCCGAGGACTTTGCCAGGCCACTGTGCACGAGGTAAGCGACCTCCAACGTGGTGGATCGGCTCGGTAAGGTCCCCGCCCGCCTGGATCGCGCCGAGCACCGCTGCAACCTGCAGATACGGATTGACGAGGTGGTCAGGCTGCCGCAGCTCGAACCGGTTGTTGATCCGCCTGATTGGCGCCGACTTCCAGTTGGACCATGCGACCACGCCTTGGCCATACTCTCCCTCGCGGTGATACGAGTCGTAGCCGCCATTCAATACCGCGGTGAGGGCGGGGAGGTGCTGCAAGACGCCACCAAAGTCGCCGTCAAAGTGCATGTGCAGCCCGGTCGACGGCCCCTCGTCGAACGGTTTCGGGTGCATCGTCGCCATGTAGCCGTGCGCCGCCGCCATCCCCTTGATGATCTGAATCGCTGCAATAAGCTTGTCGACGGCTTCGAGGGGTGGGGCCGGGTTGAGCGCGATTTCATACTGCGTCAGGCTGTCCTCTTGGTGGGCAAGCCAGACGCCGATGCCGGCTCCCTCGATCGCCTTGACCGCGTCCGTCACCACCTTCCAGGAAGGGTCGTGTACCGCGGTAGCGTCATGTCCGCCGCTGCCTTTCGGCAGGCCATTCTTTGCCAGCAAAAACTCCAGCTCGAACCCGACTTTGACGTCGGTTTTCACTTGCTGAAGGATCCACCGAGGATCGCGTGAGAACCCGTGGTCGCGCTCCTCGACATGGCAGAGAACCATGCCGTCCCCGCCGACCTGGCGGATCGTCTCCCACTGAGGATACGCATACGCATTGTACTCTTGCACTAGGTGTGTGAGGCGGCCGCCGATTGCTGTCCCGTTGTACAGCCCGGCCGGGTTGATCGAGAACCCAGCGCCGGTACGGGCCATGTCGAGCGCCCGGGTTTTGGTGACGAGTGCGAGCTGATGCACATTGCTGTAGAGCACAAAGATGAGGCGGATGTTGTCGACCGCGTTGGCGGCGAGAAAGTCGTCGAGGTGGGAAGACATGGGGGTATGGTATAGTCGAATGGGATATATAGGCGGCGGAGTCGGTGAGCGTCAAAGGAGCATCGTACGAGTCTTGCACAAAGGACCTGATAGATGTTGGTTTGGGGTGTTGAGCGGGCTTGAGTCTCTTTGAGACGTGCCTGGCGCGAGGCGACAGTGGCGAGTGGTGCACTCGGAATGAGATCTGGAGATTGACATGTCCTAGCTGCAGTGATGGGGAGATGCTCGATTCGCCATGGATCAAAGGACTCGCGTATCGATCAGAGCAGCTGACCGCGCAAGGTCCAGTGTGCGCCAGCATTGCTGTGCAGCAAGTCTGATGAATTTCGGTGGAAAACTCAAGAGCGCGTCGCGGTGACGGCAGGCGTACGCATCCTGGCTGGTTTCGCGAGCGTCTGAAACGAGCTCGGCACGCGCCGACGCAGCGCATCGGCTAGATGAGACTGGTGACCAGTTGAAAGGACTTGGGCGCAGCGATTCTTTGCGCTGAGCCTTGACCATTCTGAGAGTGATCGTGTGAGCAAAGCTGGCGGAGCACTACAGAAGGATTAGAAGAAGGCCGGACAGGGTCAATCCGTAGCAGGTCATGTAGCCACCCTGTCGTAGACAGAAAGCCTCGGTGTGTCGGTCGGATTGGTCACGACCTGTACGCCGATTCATAGGTGCAAGGGTCCCTTTGAAAGCCGAGCCTGCTGCCGTGCCCGTGGGTGTCCATTGCCGATTTCGGCTGAAGGCCGCCGGTGATAGGATCAATCCCCCGCTGCACCCCATTCCGCTCGCCGCTAGCTGACTTGAAAGATGAAACACATACACCATCACGAAACAAGGCCAACAGGATGAACAGTAAGCGGCATATTCTAGCCAGTCGTGGGTGATCACGTCCAGTCCATCACTAGCCATGGTCGACCTCATTGTCATAGTCGAACCACTCAGATGCCAACATGCTCAGCTCTGGGAGGAGCTCATAGCAGGCGCAATGGCGAATCCTCCTCATCCGGATCAAGTGACAAGAGCGTTACAGGAGTGTGTGAGTACGGTAAACAGCTACGAGTCCGAGCTAACGGCCAGCTATTCCACCTCTTGATCGAACGCTGTCCTGTTCTTGAGCAGCCGGGTGCATCCCAAGACGGAGCCTTGCTAGACGATGCGACAAGGGTTTCTCGCCGCTCGCTTGCCGTGTCCTTTTACGAGCAAACTTGCACCTGGGTCATTGACACCCTGCACGGAATGGACCGCGCCGTGCTGGACGAGGCTGTCTTCTCCCTTCTGTGCACAAGGTGCGCGCGGCTTCACTATGGCCCGGCTGATATCGCAGTGATGCACACGCCATGTCCCCACCCATCGTCATCGAGATGGCAGTTGCGGCGATATTCAGCACCGAAGCACCGACCCAGACAAGACTTTTTGCCCTCGACATTGCACGTCAACTCACCACCGAGCATGCGCCTGTGCTCCGCCGCATATTACCCGAAGAAGAGCAGATCGGAAGAGACCCAGGCAGAGACAGCTGCAAGCGCGCCAAGCTAGGGGCTCTACTGCGTGAGGACATGCCTCTCGATGAGCTCTGCGACTACATAGCGGGCATATTTCAGCTGATCACCCTCGCGCCGCGGCTCAAGCAGACTCGACACCTTGAGGCACTCGTTGGAAAGCGAGGCTGCTGTGCAGCCCTCGCCCAGCTTCGCCACGCCAAGTCCAAACCCGAAGCTGTAAAGCTTGTGATTCATCGCATGCAATACTAGTGGGTAGAGGCACCGCGAACTGTTGCTGATAGCCAGTCCTGTTTTCTCCACGACCGTGGGCGATTATATCCTAGGCGAGGAGCTGGACGAGCTCTCCAAGGCAGGTACCAAGCTCCACATCGCAGCTAATGGAAACTAGGACGGCCAATGCAAAGGTCCAGCCACTGGGTGGCTCTGCAAACTATCTCTGAACACCGGACGCCGACGTAGGTACCCGGACGGCCGGTTCACGCTAACAATAGGCCTGACACTGCTGGGTGAAAACCATGCGCCAGTGACAGTGTCGGTCCCTCGGCGTCATTGGACGCGAGTCGAGGACGCAGTCGTACGCTCTCCTCATCAAGGTCAAGCTAACAGCTAGCGCCGACACTGGCAGCAGCAGCGTGACTTTGTTGCTGACCGGCAAAGTCTGTTTTACTATCTCATGAACGACGCACCGCGCGAGGCTCACCACGAAGCGGTATTTGTAAGCATTAGGAGCTTGCCCAACATGCTCACGACTTTAGCGCATGATTGTGAGCTGAACAACAGGTCTAGCCCGCATTGACCGCGTAGAGAGAGTACGAAGCCTACACCGACGGCGAAGTCCGGGGACTCGTACTAAATCTCGCCCTCACGGCAAAGGCGCTCCATGCGACCGAGGAGAGGGTGGGTCATCCGCGATGGGGACAGAGCTCATGCTGCAGTGCGAAGCCAGGCTCGCGGACAAGGACAAAGAGATCGAGCGTCTCAAGGAGCAGCTCGACAGCCAGGTTTCGGTGAGCGCGGCGCGTCATCAACCTTTGCTGACTCGGATAGGCTTCGAATCCTCGCAGAAGCAAGCGGAGGCGCACTTGAAGGAGGTGCGACTGTCGGCCAAGGCAAAGACACTGTTATATAGATCCATATGCCCTATCATTGTCAATCACCGCGCTCAGCCTGGTCCCGCGCATTCACTGGCCCTGGCTGCCGCAGCAGCTAGCTCAACCCCAAGAAGCAGCAAACGTGTGAGGGTCCCGGCAACGTGCGGTAGGACACCTCGGCCAGCAGACGCGGTACGAGGGCGATGCTGGCGTTGAGCACCTGAACGACTGAGATATCACACTCGGCAAAGGAATATGGTGCATGACAGAACAGAGGATGGGGTACGAAACGGCTGGATTACTCACGAATGGCCCGTTGTGTTTCTCCACTCTTCAGCATGTTTCAGCCAGGCTACAGTGACGGTTTGTGCATGCTCGGTCGAGCGGTTTAAGCCCAGGCAAACGTCAGCAAGTTTCGTGATGCGAAAATGGAACTCACCGTTCGATGTACTGGTGTCGAATGCCATCCCACATGGCCGAGGCGACCCTAGCAGCAAACGCTGGGGTACCATTAGCTGCGAGCTCAGAGCGAGCTCAGAGTGCTGTGCGAAGAGCTCACCTGGAGGACTCGCACTCCACACTAAATCATCCACATCCACCACGTCCACCGCGATAGTGATGGTGCTGCGTTCAATCTTGAGAGCGGGGACGAGACGATAGGGTGTGAGCAGCTCTGTCGGACGAGGATCCATCAGCTGATGCCTGGATGGGTCGGATACCCACCTTTACCGCCCGCACATTGCCCACCTCCCCTGCTCGTACGACCACATCAGCTCAGCTTGGCGAGCTGTACACCGCGCGTCCTCGCCGAGCTCTTCGTATCCGATGAAAGCCTCTTGTTGCCGACTTGCTTGTGGTCGTCGTCGTCGACAGCTGTTGTGACGGTGTAGATGTTGAAAGCACACATTCCCTATCCCGACATCGTCCGAGAGCCAAAGGGACGTTGTAAAAGATGTCAGGAAGATGCGGTGACAGTCGAAGGCGAGACGGACGTCGATGCAAAGCTGACCACACTGCCGAGATCGTCACTGCATTCACCATCGACATTGCGCATCGTACAGCGATCCGACCTCGCCATATCACACATCACTATGGGTCAGAAGCTATCCCGCCGCCAGCCCATCACCGACATCCCTGCTCGGGTGCAGGCGTGGATCAGGCAGAACGAGTACGGTGACGCAGCAGAGCTAGCGGCAGCATGGACAGCGATCGCATCAAAGGTGAGTCCTATCAATAGACGACGCTGACAGCAGATGGCCGGCCCACCCACCCCCCTCGACTGCCTGTCACTCGTCAAGCTCGCCGAAGTCTTCATGCGGTCCATGTTCGACGGTAACCTGTGGGCCGATTTGGTGATGCACATCTGGGACTGGGCGATGCCGTGCTTGGGCGGGGTCGAGGGCACAGCACAGGACGGCGAGCTGACACAGGCAATCCTGCGCTCTTGGTGCGTCTGTCTCGCCGAGCAGTACTAACCGCAGCCTGGTGTACTACGGCCTGGCACCAGCTCCAATTCGCACACTCGCATGGAAGGTGTTGATCTCACCAATGTCGTCCGACGAGCTTCGCCGTTCCGCCTGGCCAGCCATTGGCTCCCTGTTCACACCACCCAGAGCCCTGCCCGACGTCAGCAGGTGAGTAGCCTCGTCTGACCAGGCTGACTCCAGTGGCGACTTTGCCGTGCTCACCGCCGTGTCCGACCCGTACGAGCTCGCCGCACTGTTGATCCTGTTCTTTCGCTTTGTCTGGCAAGCCGCACCTCCCGATCGCGCGCGTCGGGCGCAAGACCTCGTCGGTGTTCCTGCCGCAGATATCGTGCAGCTCGCCGCCGAGCCGCTCCCCTTGATCGATGCAATCCGCACAGGGATTAGCATCCTTTGCGACTAGTACGTCCGTCTGGCTCGAGTGAGCTGACAGCAGTCCCATCATGCTTTACAGCGACGGCTTCTTTGTGCTCGAGAAAAAAGCGTGCTTCATCATGGTTGGTCGCTTAAGCCAGAGCATCGCTGACCGTAGCTCAACGACGACGAATGGCCCCGCATCTGGTTCTACGACCTCGACGAGCTCTTTATCCAGGACGATGGGCTGTTTTTGCAGGCTAGGCGTGTGCCAAACGTCGATAGCCAAACGCAGGAAGTGCGGCGCGTCCAGATCCCGCCAGGGCAGATCACGGCCGTCCGAGCCTGGCTGGTAAGTGGTGATCTGTCAGGACCCGCTGAGGACAGAAATGCCGCGATATCGAAATCGCTACCGAGCTTCAACATCCTCGCGGCGTTCTGTCGGTTCTGGACAAGCTGAGGGCGACCGTCGACCCGCAGCTGAGCTCGTTCCTGCTGGTGAGTGCGGTCCGGCGAGAGCGGAGCTGACGCGCAGCGACTCATGGTGAGCCCAAGTCGGCTGGCCACGACTGACGCTCAGGCCAAAAACGACGCACGCACGCACGACACGGTCGAGGCCCTGATGCTCAATATCGCAATCGCTGGCAAAGTAGCTCGCCTGGCCGACGAGAGGGTAAGTGCCTCGAGTGGTGGAGCGAGCTGACGGTGCAGACGGCGCGCGCCGAAGCCGCACTCGCCGTCGAGGTTGCGCGCAAATCGACCTCGTCGAGTAGCAAAGCGCAGGACGCAACGGCGCAAGACTGCCCGGCTGTTTGATGAGGCAAAAAGAGTGGAGACGGAGCGCGCGTGTGCATAGGGTTCGTAATGTCTATAAGATGCAGCCGAGGTATTGTGACATATGCTGTCTCACCTGACGGGATGCGTCCGTGGTACTGACAAACAGGTCTCGGCGTCTGGCCTACGCAGCTCCCACAGCGAAGATGTCGGATTGAATGGAAAATGTCGACAGTTCTCACACGAACCCGCAATGAGACTACACCAAGGATGACCACGACTCATTCCGACTTGGGAATTCTGCGTAACAATGATGCGGACAATGTCTCGGAAACATGCGTCAATGAGACGCGTGTCCTCAGCGAGCAGCGCACTTGCTGGGCACCCGCCGCTGCCCGACTGCCGTCCTTGCGGCGAACAAGCCTACACAGTCCAGACCAAGCTACACCCACGCCGTTGAAATGCTTCCAGACATCGAATGCGTATGCAACAACTGCTCGAAAGCGTAACGGCCACTTATCATCACAAGCACATGCCAATCGAGTGGTAGCACGTCGGTCAGCGCGTGCTGCACATGTACCGTCTCGACCCCACGCCCGTCAGGACCAATCGCGTTGCCAAAAACGAGCTGTCCGGGCTTTTCCATGGATCACGGCGTTCTAGCTCGCACTAGCACCGGGATCGGCGAGCAAGCCATGCTTTGCCCTATCAAGCCGGCTGACCCGCGCAGACCACATATATAAGAGCATCCGTCTCAGGCAGTACCCGCAGCACACAATGGGCCAGCGTCAATCGGTCATTCACCCACACCCGCCAGCCGACAACCTCGAGCATCGCATCCTTGCATGGATCACAAAGACTCACGGCAGCCAGACGACGCTGCGAGCTGCTTGGACAGGGCTGAAATCAATGGTGAGCTGTGCGGGCATAGCCTAGATTGACATTGCAGATGGCAGAGCCAGTACCGGCAAGTGCCGACTGGCGCGCGTTGATACAGCAAGCTGCGCCCTTTGTAAGTCGATTCACACAGAGCAGGCTGACATAAAGCGAGAAGCATGGGACTCGGTGACGATGCAACACCTGTGGCCTGCACTGATAGCCGAGATGTACTCGTGGATCCTGCCACGCATGGGTGGTATCGCGCGCGCTTTGAAGGATAGGGACCTGCTGAAGAGTGTGCTCGGGGCATAGTGAGTCTTGTCACCATCACTACGCTTCTGACGCCTACAGCGCCTACGCTGGACCCGTGCCGCAGGACATACAAAGGCTTGCCTGGGCAACTATCACTTCGTCTGCTCCATCGGCAAGTCTGCGGGACAAGGCCTGGGCGGTGTGGCGCAGACAGGGCAACGTCGAGCCACAGAGGTGAGCAGCTGCCAAGGAAAAGTCGACTGATTTCTAGAGGGGACTTTGCGGCGGTCACCTCTATGACAGATATAGTGGATCTCTCCCGCCTGTTGAGTGTATTCTTTCGCTTGGTCGGACGTGTTCTCGTGCCAGATCGGTGCCGCAAAGCTGAAGAGCTGCTCGGCAGCCAATCGCTGCCTGGTCTAGTGGCGCTGGCCGAGCAGTCTCCACCGCTGATTGTTGCTGTCCGCCTCGGCATCCAAATAGTGGGCAACCTGTGCGTAGCTGCAAGTGTCAAGGGCCCACTGACCAGCAGTCCAACCTTCGAGCACGGGGATGGATTCTTCGCGCTCGCGCAGACCGCGTGGTTTATCACGGTAGGTCAGACAGTCCGGCGCTTTGCTCATAGTCATCAGATCGAGCACAACTGGCCATGCGGCAAACAATACTTTCTGCACGAGATATACCTGCAGCAACAGGAGCTGCATTTGCGTAAGCCGCTCCTATGGACCATGACGCAGACTATCCACCTGTCCGAGGTGGATACCGCCAAAGTCAGGGCGTGGCTGGTACGTCGGCAAGCGCCAAAGCATGCTGATCGAAGAAACGTCGCGATATCGCAACGGCGATGGAGCTACAGGATCCTCAGAACGTCGTCTCGATCATGTGCAGGCAGAGCGTCCAAGTCGATGCGCGATTAATCTCTTACCTGACTGTTTGTCGTCAGATGATGGGATGTAGCTGACATCCCAGCGTCTGATGGTGAGAGCGATCGAGTCGAGCAGCTGCTGACGGAGGAGGCGAAAACGGAGGCTCGCAAGATGGACACGATAGAGGCGCTGACGCTCAACCTCGCTATTGCGGCCAAGACGGCGCGAGCGGCAGAAGAACGGGTGAGCAGCTTGCATCTACCGCATTGCTGACGAACAGGCGGTACAGGCCGAAGCTGCGTGGGCGCGGTTGGTCGAGTCAGCATCCGAGGGCGACCCGCACGGCAAGAATCACGGTGATGCGCAAGAGGGTCGAGCTACGGCACAGTGCAAAGATCAGGCGCTCGGCGACAGCCCATGCGACGACTGCAGGATTTGCCAACGAGCGAGTCAAAGGGCACGCGCTGAAGGCCCAAAAGGTCAGTCTTGATTGCACGCGTCGAGAGTCTGCTCTGCGCCACAGCTCGTCTTAGATAGTGTAGGTAGCCTGGAGATGAGATGCATATGCCGTTGCCAGACCGTTGAAGGAAATGGCGGCCATGTCTGCATGTTCAACCAAGTAGAATCTCCCAGTCAAGCTTTGAACAAGATACGCCAGCGACGCATCTGCACGACATCGAGAAACCTAGATCGCCAACGGTCGTCGAGGACCTAACGCGGGCGCGACAGCTGGCTGGCAGTACTCATCGGGCATGGCAGGCGCCGCGCCGTGTCGACAAAGGTTCCATGGCAGCACCAGTCTTCTACCGCAAGAGGAGCCAGTCGCATCGATCGATCACGAGTGCGTGGTGTCCGAATCTGCTATGACTGGCTGCTTTCAGCAAGGTGAGCAAGCCCACAGCCAAATTCCCTTCTTTAGTCGATCGCAATCTCCGACCGCCAGGCGATGACGCGCGTCCCGCAAAGGAGCCTCGGCTTACTTCATCTCCATCTCGTCGCCGTCCCGCTATACGACTCATAAACGCCCCACTGCATCTCATCTCGACAATGTCGCACCACCTTGAAGAATTCCTGGCCACCCATTCGATCCGCCACGTCCGCCTGGTGCATATTACCATTGGCAATGTGCACAAAATGTTTGTCGTCACCCGCAAGAAGGCGTTGGCAATGGCACGCGACGGCTCGGGTATGTCGGTGAGCCCGGCAGTACTGTACAACTCGACCGCTCTCGGCGGCCGCCTTCCTGGGATCGTGCGCCCCGTCAACGACTATGCGTATCCCCAGTGGGAGACGATCCGCGAGGTCGACGGGGACGCAATGGTACTCTGCCACATCAAGGAAGCCGACTTTGCCTACACGCGTGATCCCAGATGGATGCTCCAGCAGATTCAGACGGACGTGAAGATCGGCTTTGAGCTCGAGTTTATCATCGCCAAAGACGGCTTGCCGGCAGGGAGTGCTGGCCATAATGCAAGTGCTACACTCGATCCCTCGTGGAAAGTCGTTGCCGATGCGGTCGACGCCATCGAGGGTACAGGCATCTCGGTTTGGCGCGCACACCAAGAGGATGCCCTCACTCAGTACGAAATCTCGTTCGCTCCAGTACCACCACTCGAAGCAGTCGACAAACTTGTCGCGGCAATGCAGATCGTCAAAGCGGCCGCCGCGCAGTACGGTTATCTCGCCACGATGCACCCGCACCCGTTCGAAGGCCCATCCAACTCGCTACACATGCACATTGACGGAGGCGAGCGTGAGCTAGGCGGGCTACTCCACCACCTGCCCGCGCTCACGGCCGTGCTGAACGGGGGCTACGACTCATACGAGAGGTTCTCTGCCTTCGGGGACGGCGTCGTCGCCTGGTCCGAGTGGAAGTGGGCCCCGATCCGGCGCATTGGCAGCAGGTTGGAGCTCCGATCGCCAGATCACCTCGTCAACCCATATCTGCAGGTCGTAGCGGTTCTTGGGGCCATGCAAGCGGGAGGACAAATCACCGAGCCCATACATTGCGCCAGAGAACGGCTGCCCAAGGAGCAGTGGCCAGGCAAGGTTCTCGGTATGCTCCCCAGAGATCTAGACGAAGCCCTGGTCGCCCTGTGTGAGGACGACGTAGTTAAGCGCGTCTTAGGACCAGCACTCGAGCCTTTCCTGCTCAATCGCCAAGAAGAGGTCAAACGAGGCAAGAGGATGACTCGGGACGAACGCAGGGAGATGATGAAGCAGATTTAACGCGGTGCAGATGCATACGAGTTTGCGAGGGCGGTCAACCTGGTCGATCCCTGAGGACATCTCTTGTCCACGAGCTACGTTGTGACTGGATCGACCTTACTAAGCCATTCGAAGGCGACCGCAAGATAGAGAGCAAGCTTGGCGACCACGCAAAGTGCAAACCGGTCTGACCCGCAGCTGGGCATTGCATAGACTCCCCAGCCCAGAACTGACTGACGCAAACGACTCGGGAGCCAACCGTAGCACGTCACCGCCAAACGCGCTACTCACAGAGATCCTGCTGCAGCTTGTCCATCTAGACACTTGCCCGGAATGCCTTTGACGAGCGAGGTTGATTGTAACCGCCGCATGGTGACAGCGCAGCGTGTCGGGCTCGATCAGCTCGCAGCTAAACACGAGAGGTCTGAATAGTATGTCCGACGTAGGTGGAGTGATCAAGTCTTGTCCTGTCAAGAATCAGCCTGTGAGCGACCGCCGGATAATGAGGCCGACTGCGAGACGAACCGAGAAAGAGCCAGCAGCTCGCTCTACAGGATGGTACACCCGGCTAGGCCAGATCTCTGACAAGATTTTCAGCTTGCAGACCGTAGTCGAGCAACGAGCGACATCGCCTCGCCGAGTGAGGTGTGAGTCTTTCGAGTGTCCTGATGATCCACAACGTCAGCAGGTCTCAATCGAAGAGCCTCCCCTGCGTAACCACGCACCTGGTGTCCGACTAATCCCATTCAGACCCTTTGCACTTGTCCTCTGACGGATAGAACTGTTTATCAGAACAAGGACGTCGACTGACGGCCCATCAAGGGGCAAAACCCGGGTATCGGAGCGTCAGCCCTATACCACCAAAGCCTTCTTGACCGTTACTGATGTTGCTACTGACGCCTTGCTGGTCAGTATCGCGGTGGTTCACTCATGTTCGCAGTGTACTGTGTGCATAGATGTTCAAGGAACAACCCCTATCCCGACCTCTTCGGCAGTCCTCGCAAAAAACGACTGTCAGTCCGTAACGACGACTCGAACGGTGCTGCAAAGTAGCGACAGCCTGTACACGACATTGCAATGAGCCTTGTGGGTGGGCATCCCGACGCTCGCTGACCTTCCGATCAACCGACCGCGGACCCTCCTTCGACTGAACCCTGATCTTCTCACACCCGGCGACGCTGCTCTTAGACATCCCAAGCAGCATGTTTGTCATCCGACCGTTCGCTTGGCAGCCAGGTGTCCGGCGTACGGCCGTGTCCGACGCCACGCAAGAGGTGGCCGATCGTCTTGACTTTCTGGTGGGTTCACGACCAGGTGGAACACTCACTAGCAGACCGACACTCTCGAGGACTTCAAAGAGTTTGTGCAGTACTACAGCCGCGTGGTGAGTCGTGCATCCTCATTGGGATGCTGACAACCAGGCTCGTGCGGCATATCTCAGACGGGTCACGATCGACCAGGATCTCCACGATCACATCATCCAGAACGTCCTGTCGAGCTTCTACTTGCTGGCCAGCGATGACGATGTGGACGAGATAGCTGCAAGCGAGGATCTTGCGATTGCAGTGTTTAAAGCACCTGACAAGTGAGTGACCCTGCCGCATTCAAGCTAATGCCAGGTCGGCTGATCTATGCGACCTTATCTGGTTGGCGGATGCCATCTTGCACTGTCCAAACTCGACATGGACAGCTTGCCGACAGGTCTCGTGGTCGATCTCGGAACACCTCGAAGATCTCCACAACCCAGACCTACGCCCTTGGCTTTTGCGATTCTTGGAAATGTACGTGATCACATTGGCAACGCTGACCCCAGGACGCCGGAATTCTACCTGCGGTTCCAAATCGACGAGCCCTGGCAATGGATTGAAGAGTTGCTGCACGTTAGAGCCATCATTCAAGAGTTCGACACCGACGAGGCGATGACAGTCGCCAAAAGCGTGTTCGGTCGGGACTGTGCGGCCAAACAGCTCGTCGAGCTGGTGACGTGCGAGGAGTTGACGCTGGACGTTATCCGTGCGGCGTGGGGTGCACTGAACGAAGGGTGAGTCCTCTCCTGCGGCTGGGCTAACGACAGCATCGTGCTCGAGATCCAAGACGGCTGGTGTGCCCTGTCACCCACCGAGATTACCTACTATACAGTGAGCGAGTCGATGTCCTGCTACAAGCTGACACCGAGATGATCGACGAGTACTGGCAAGTCGACTGCCAGGATAAACTGGTGCTTCCCAGGGTATCGCCAGACGGCGCCCGCCTCTCAGGCTATGCTACCAAGCGAGAGACCACGGCCGAAGGCAACGAACCGCACGTGTACCAGTTGATCATCGAAGTGCCGATGGAGAAAAGAGACGCTGTTCGAGAGCAAATGGTGAGTGATCGTGCGACTACCTCGCTGACACGCAGGCAGCCTACAAGTTGCCAAGCACGGATCCGATCTCTGAAGCTCTGGCGGTCTACGAGATGCCATACGATTCATGGAATGTGTTTGACGTGCGTCCATGACCTGATGGTTCCGAGCTGACGCTAGCAGTCGGTCTTCGTATGTGACCATCGACTCAACGTCGCTGACGGCAGTGCAAGGCAAAGCAGTATCAGGAGCAAAGAGAGGAGGAATACGTGTTCAACTTGGCACTGACGGCAAAAGCACTGCATGCGTCTGAAGACAGGGTGAGTGCGCATCGAGGCTCTAGTGAGCTGACGTCGACAGGCACACGTCAAAGACGACGAGATCGCACGGCTGAAGGCGGACATTGCCGCCAAAGACGCCGAAATTGCGAGGAAGGACGAGGAACTCGCCGCGATGAGGAAGGCGGTTGCCCCGCCCGAGGTGCGTTGGATTCTGAGCGCGCGCATGTTGCTCATGCAATGATAGCCGGGAACGAAGGGCAAGCGCCGCCGCGAGTCGCCGCCCGCCGCCAGGACCAACGTGTGACAAGAATCTTTGATTGACGGGTACTTGCGTGTGATCCAAGATGTACATACAGTTGTGATATGTGAGTTGTACAGTGTCTCGTCAGCGCAGCATCATCGGGCGAGAAGGCGGGTGGCGTGATGTGAAGAAGACGTGAGTGACGTCCTGACTGTGTCAGCTACGTGCTTGCTCTTTATAAGGGCGACTTCAAGGTCGGATATCAGCCGAGATATTGGTTAGACATGATGCAGACGGTAGACAAGAGACTGGTCAGCTCCTCGCCGCATTGCTCACGCTCCGGCCGGCTCGTCCAGCACAGGGTCGAGAAATGAATGATGGGGAGCGACTTTGCGTCGGCCATGTCAATTTCTCGCATCATATCGTTCGCATGACGCTCCTGGACCCTCGGATGTACTCGTACCAACCCGTCAAGATGTCACTCTGCACTCACCATCACGTCCTCCGTCGTTTGTAGCTCTCAGTGCGGGCGGGAACACGGCGGTGTCACACCCCATTGGCCGCTCGTGCGATCGCCCATCGTTGATGATGCACAGTGAGACGGCTATGACATGTTAGCTGTGGCCGATAGGGCAGACATCAGAGCTCACGAGCGTAGTGTGCCATACGCCATCGTGGCAGCTGCTGCCGTGTGCAGCCCAGACAGTTCAATCACGGTACGTGGGGCCATGCTGTGTCGTGCTCGACGCAACCGGATCTCGCTCCTCCACCCATTAGCTTCGATGTAGTCGTATCGACGGCGTAGTACCAAATCCTAGATGATAAGCAGCTTGCGGCAAGAGGGTTAATGGCCCCACTGCCCCATCGACGCGGTCCGTACGTGGGATCGGTTCTCTCGGACTTGGGACAAAAAGTCGACAACCTGACCGCGAGCCTGCCGGCAGGCATACGAATCCCAACTTTTTCGGGGCGTCTGAAACGAGCTCTGCCGTGCGAATGGAACTCCAAGCGTAAGCACCGCGGCGTCTGTGACGTCCATGCAGAGAATTTAGCCAGATGCGAGAGGGTCGTTGGTGATTACACGGTCATGACCGCCTTTCCACCACACGGCCATCCCTTGACCGTGCGGGCAATCCTACGCCGAATCCAAGAGATCGAGCCAACGCATATCACAGTGTGATATCCAGCCGGTGGGTGACTCTTCGTCGAGTCCGACGTTGAATCATACACTGTCAGCAAGCCCAACGGGATGGTTCTTGACCGAGCAAGGGTCTCGAGAGCCACAATCGGTCGATCGTCTGCAGCAGTCGGCACGAGGTAACCTCAGCTTTGGAAAGACGGTAAGCCAGCACCGGTGATGACGACGTGTTATCAGGAATGTCTGTTCCGGTCGCCGTATCAAGCTCAGAGCCAGCTGGGGACACTGTGTAACGAGTTGCACATCGAGCAAAGCATAGGATCACGGCCAATCGTTTCCGACAGACCGTTGCAAGCTCAAACGTCGCTCAACGCCTCACAGTTGACCTCGCTTCGCGACTCACCTCGACGTCTGGTGCTTGTAGCTTGCGATGTGTGGCAGCTCTACTGCCTGGTGTGATCTCGCTTTGCCGTGGTGAGCAGCACAGACCGCGCAGTCGCGATGAACCCACCGATGCATTCCTCGGCAACCCGTTCTCGCTCCACTTCCTATGCTGTGATAGTATCGATGGCGGGACTTCCAGTGTACACTTGAGCGGGTCGTCGGCTTGCGAGCCGCGGCGCCGGTATAAGTGCTGATGGGACGCAGAGGTAGCCCACTCGTTCCACTGCCTCCAACACCTACCTGGCCTGCGCGCCTCGAAGGCTGAACACGACGTCTTGAGCTGGAAAAGCATGCTGGCTGCGTCACTGCTGCCGAGCTGTCGATGCGTGGGTTATCAGTGCCGATGCCTGTAGTGTTGCCCGGTACAAGGTGATACAAGATGGAAGTCGAACACACACCCGGCGATCCACCGACGTCAGCATGAACGATGAACGATGATATCCTCTCTCGACTACTTGGGTCAAGCCTGCAGGCGATGGCAACGACATTGTAAATAGTAGCTCAGATGACATACGAACCAAGTCGGTCAGTGCCAGGCCACGATGGCCGTCACGTCTCACCACCAACCACCAACGACACCACGACAACATGATGGGACAGGCTGCCTCCCGCCGCTGCACAGCAACCCAGGACATCTCTAGCGAGGTCGAGGCTTGGATCGATCAGTCCAGCCCAGCGTTGCGAGACGTGTACCGCACAGCTTGGACGCAGATCCAGACGACGGTGGGTCTCTCCTTGCCCAGCCCACCTTTACTAACCTGCAGATGGCCGATCCTCCCACACTCGAGACGTGCTCCCCCCTGATCCAGTGTGCAGAACGCTTCATGATCTCGTCCACCACCGGCAACTTGTGGCCAGACATCATCGCGTACATCTGGACGTGGGCACTGCCATGCCTTGGCGGGGTCGAGGAGACGCTACAGCACTCACAGCTGACCGTGAACATACTCGTCTCACAGTGAGTGGCCTGCACTCGAATCCGCTGACGACAGCTCAATCTACCGCGGTCGAGCCCCGCCCAATGTTCGAACCCTGGCGTGGAAAGCTTTGACCTCGCTGGCAGCGCACCCCGATCTCCGCTTCCACGCATGGCAGACACTGGGGTTTGAGAAGGCGCAGCGAAACACGGACATGCCTGATGTCCAACGGTGAGTTGCCTCGGTCTGTTCGTGCTGACCTCAGCGGCGACTTTGCGATTCTCGAGGCGTTGGCCGATGCCCTAGAGCTAGCCTGCATGTTGACGCTCTTCTTTCACTTTACCGCCTGTGCCGCAGACCCCAGGGCGAAGGCTGTCGAGCTCCTTGGCGACGCTTTCATTCCCGGGCTCATCGTCCTCGCGTCGGATCCACCCCCGGCCATCGTCGCGATCCGTATGGGGTTCCGCATCCTGCGCTAGTGAGTGTAGCTGGTCAGACCATGCTGACGACAGCCCGGTCCTCGAATACAGCCAAGGCTTCTACGTGCTCGAACACGCCGCATTATACATTCAAGTGGGTTGCCACCACCTTGACGTCGCTCACGCGCAGCTCGAAAACGACTGGCCTCGGATCTTTGCCTATAGCCTCGACGAGCTCTATATAGACAATGACGGGCTCTACATACAGTGCAGATCTCCCAGCATCATCAAGCCCGACATGTGGCGCGTCCAGATCCCTCCGCTGGAAATGGGTCCTGTCAGAGCCTGGCTGGTGGGTCGACGCAGGTGGACCGAGCTAACGTCAGAAACGTCGCGATGCCGAGACGGCCGCCAAGCTGCAGGACCCGCGCAACGTCTTCGATGTCCTGGGCGATCTCCACGAGGCGGTCGATCCGCAGCTCTGCTCGTTTCTGCTCGTGAGTGACCTGGTGGTGAGTATAGCTGACAACAGCGTTTGATGGTGAGGTTCCCCGCGGTGAACGTGGCTGATCGCCAGACCAAGAATGAAGCGCGCAAGACGGAAACGATCGAAGCGCTCACGCTCAATTTGGCGATTGCGGCAAAGACGGCGCGGTTGGCAGAGCAGAGGGTGAGTGACGACGGTAGGGCCACACTGACCTTTCAGGCGGCGCGCGCCGAAGCAGCCTTGGCAAAGATGCGTCAGAAAGATGTAGAAGGACCCGAGATTGAATCGGCCACGTTGGGCTGAGCGTGGGAGGTGTGCATAGGTCATGCAATGTGTATAGTGCGGGATGAGCCCTAACGTGTTGTCTGTCATCGTAACCTCCCGGCTCATTGAACCAAGCTGTACGACGAACCGTTATCTGAAGCCGCCCGGTATGCGGCCGTGGACTGAGACGGAATGGCATGCGTTTCGGAAGACCAAGGATGATCGTCGGGACGGCCATCACGGGCTGTTGAGCCTCACACAGCCAGCCAAGACCCGGCTCATATGGCAGGCCAAACTTGACGCAAAGTGCACAGGAGACGACCGCGAGCCCTGGTCTCTCTTGAGCAACTACCGTGTGCGACGCGCTTCTCCCAGATGTTGCGACATGGTGCCGCGGCCTTGTTCAGATGTGGAACAAATGCAGCCGAAGATCATAGTAGACATGGCGACGAGCCCTCGTAGATATCCATGATATCCATGACATGCGAACTTCGAAGCAAGTCAAGGGGGGAGTATTGAATCTGGTACTTCCCAACGCCTACAGAATCACACGCGGTCAACCTCGGTGTACATGGGTACGAGCGCCGCTGCAATGCCCGCTGAGCCGAGTGTTGTGGGTACATGTCTGATGGATTGCACGGGTCCTCGGGGCATAGCCTATCGCACGGGCCAGCCGGTGCGAAGGACTAGGAACCCTCGGGTCTCAGCGGCAGCTTCAGTGTAAACAGGAACCGACGCACTGATCGTGAACACACGCAAATCGAGGGTGCATCAAGCACAGACCAAGGCTGAACGCCGATCCTTCCACGCTAGTCACACTGTGCGCACAGGACGCCGGTTTCAGCATCCGGTCGTTCTGAAATGGACACCGAGCCCTCGAGACGCGGCGGCACTTGAGAGATCAGCCAAGTCTTAAGCCCATCACAAATATGAGCCAAGCAGAAGAGCAAATCGGCGTTGGGGAGGCAATGAGACGAGCTTTGTGCCTTCGGTTGAGAGCCCCAGTACGTCTCGTCTCAGAACGACATGCCCTCTGACGGGTAGATTGCATCCTGTGAGGATGTCGAGGGGATCCTGCGAGACTGTGTTCAGATTGTACGTTGAAGCACTGTGGCCCGATAACACGCACAGCGTCGGCGGGACGACATCACACTCACCATGCGCATGCACAAAGTGTTCGAGCAACTCGACGAGCTCAGTCGCAGTCACGATGTGACCGCGCTGGTCACAAACGACAAACTGCTCAAAGCTGTCATGGCCGAACAGTGAGTGGTTGGTTGCTTTTCAAGCGCTAATGATAGCTACATGCCATTTCCCAAAGCCCTCGAACCCTTATTATTTCTGCTGGCTAGGCACCCCGCGACCTCTGATCGTCTGCGCGCAAGGATCATACGCGACTTGACATACGCTAAGCGGGACCGCTGGAGGGAGGTCATGATGCCTCTTACACTGTGAGTGCTGACTGCGCGGCTCAGCTGACGGCAGACACCCTTGCTCGTTGCGCCTGTTCAGCACCACTGCTCTCTGCGAGATCCTCCAGACTGTCATTCTCGATCTGCGATCTGCCGCGGACGACCAGTCGACCGTGTTCGCCATCATGATTGCCGGCCGAGACGTAAACGCCGAGGAGATTGCGCGCTGGTTGACGGCGGATGTGCCGCTACAAGAAGCCACATGCGCCTGTATCCCACTCTTAACCAAATGGTACGTAGTGAGCAGCGAAACAGCTGATGAAAGCATTGCCATCACGGTCAAAGACGGCATCTGTGTCCTCGGCGAAGACATCGTCCGCGTCAGAGTGCGCGCTGATGGGGTGCAGCTAACGACCAGTTGGGCGCAGGCTTCGGCGCTCAAAGATTTCTGCAGGCCCAGGTGTCCAAAGACGGCACGACACTAGGTAGGTACGTGAGTCCTGGCGTTGACTGACACATCAGTGGCTGTCATCAGCCAAGGGGGCAAACACACCAAGATGACCACCATGGTCCTCACAGAGAAACAATGCGTCATTGTCCGGGATTGGATGGTACGTCGGTGACGGCGGGCGGCGCTCACAGGACAGACGTCACAGCCATCAAGAATCGCCGAGATCATGCCGAACCCTCGGTCTGCCTGGGCTTTTATGGAAAGATGGGGCGCAAAGCCTTCCCCCTGTGTCCGCAGCTTTCTTCTCGTGCGTGCGCATCCGCATGATCTCTGCTAATCATGCAGGCGGCCGATGTGAGCAGCTCAGACCGACCGCTGTAGCTCACACACCAGGCGCAAAACACGCAGCAAGAGGCGGACCGGGTGCATGCTCTGGTCCTCAACCTGACACTGACCACCCACGCGTACCACGCGGCCGAAGCGACGGTACGTTGATGACGCCATTTGCAGCTCACGAGTGTAGGCCAAGAAAGAAATCGACGCCAAGAACAAGCAAATCGAAGAGCTGACTGCGCAACTCACCGCCAAAGACGCCGAATTGGCAACGGCCCGGGAACAGGACGCCACGGTCGAGGTGCGTGGGAGAGCTGAACCGCCGAACGCTAAGTGTCGACACGTTGATTGAGTTTGTAGGACATTGTCTGTACAGCGGCAGGTGACCTGTGAACACTTTAGCTGTCATACGCCTCGTGGTGAGATGCCAGACTCACCCGTGAATGTCCGGACTGTGTCGTGCTTGATCCTCCGAGTCATCCAACGCGTCAGGGTTAGTGTGGCATCGCGGCGACGGAGATCTTTGGTGACGACCTAGACACGAGTAAGCCTCCCCGATGCCGAACAAGTTGCAGGCCGGGATGAAGGCTTTGAGCAAAGCGCGGCTCGTCAGTAGCTTGACAGCTGTGTTCTGAACATCAGGTCGCGTCATCGATTCATCGGTGACCGCTATTACCTTGAAGACTGCAAGGGTCAGCTTTCATCAGGCGCCTCAGCTTGTGGCAAAGAATCACCGGACCTGCATTAGCACTGCCGCATCCGACTGTCAGATGACCAAAGCCAACGCACCGAGCCCAAGGTTTGCATCCACGTCGACCCTACAGATCCTTCTTGGCAGCGGCCGCGTGCGCCTCGTCAAGCAGCCTCTGCTCCTTGTCCTCGGACCGGCGAGCGTATTCTTGCCCGACCTGCATGAAGAGGATGCCGACGAGGCACTGGGGTTGTCAGCTAGTGTATGGCGTCGGCGTAAGGCAGGGAGGGCGACGAGCGGATGAGGACAAGCACAGACGCAAAGGAGCCCAACGTGAATCGCAGAGCTTGAGCAAGCGCAACATGCTCAGGTGCTAGCGTCCAAGGACTGCGATCTAAAGTCCGCCATTGAGACTGAGCGTAAACACTGTCCCGCAAGGTTTGGGTTCGCTCGTTGGGCCTCCGTTCGATACCCGCCTTGAGCAGCGTTAACCGCGGCTACTAGCGTCATGAGTCTGATGGCATTGGCGGGCATTCGAAGCACAGCAGCGGCCGCGTATGCACTCGCAATCTGTATTGTCGCAGCCAGCCTCTGCACGTGTTCGCTGCCGTGACGGGTTTGATCATTTGCAAGGTAGCAGGACTATACCGCTCGAGCAGGCGGCAGATCGACCAGGCAACGTACGTATCGCCCGGTCCTTCGACAGCTTCAAGCGGGGAGGCTACAGTCGAATCATGTGTTATACAAGGTGCAACTGCGCCGGACGCGCAGGAAAGACGCTAGTGTGGTGTCGCCACCTTACCTGGCCCAGCTAGCAAAGCCATTGACGTGACCGAGGCGCACTGGGAAAGCAGCCGCTGATCTGAGGATCAAGCGCAGAGCAGCGACAGCGATTCTAGCGACGGCCAGCGACGCGCGACATTAGATCGGGCGTAATCGGGAGACCGCAAAGTCCGCCGGACGAAGGGACGGTCATCTCAGTCAACACTTGGCATTACCCTAGCTTGCTAGACTGGTGGCAGATTGATATCCATACGAGCGCCTGAACAAGCGTGCGAGCAGCGAGAACACACTGGTCATCGAGGCCCACTGGAGGTCGAACTCGGACCTCTTTAGGCGTCTGACACCGGTTGTCGTGGCCATGGGTCGTGAAGAAACAGCACCGGCGTAGAGATGATATGCGTCACCCACTTTGCCTGCCGAAGCGCATGGAGCTGCCGTCTGTGGACAAGTGGCACGACGCAGGCAAAGATGACGCTTTGCCAAACCCGATTTGACGCCCTCCAAGTTACACTGACTGAACGATACGGTTGCCCGCGAAATGCGTACCCGACCGAGGAATTGCGATGTGCATGGCCAATCCTCGGGCGAATGCGACGGGACTGAGTGACGATCGCGAACAATGTAATGACGCGCCGCTACGACGCATGATTCTCATCTACGGTACGATACCTCCCCGCGCAGTGGTGCTCTGCACAAGAGTATGGACCCATAGATGCGATGCGGGTATACGACTTTGACAGGGAGTACGCATCGCAGAGACGTCTCTAGGCGTCAATCACGTCACACTGAATGCAAAACAGTACTTGTCGCAAAATCAAGAGGTTCGAGGAAGTCAGCTGCGATTCCATTGACTGCCGCGATGCGACGCCTATGCTCGAGCCGACCTCTGCCGCGTTGTACCGCGGCGAAAATCGAGCTTGTGACAGGTACAGCAATACGACGTAGCAGCATGTTGCGGCAAGCGTCGCGGCCTGCAGTCAGCAAAACGGCAATACAGAACATGTACAATCTGATAGCGACAATGACGGCAGGCCGCGACGGGTTGCTTGGAGCACGCACGCGGGGTATCCGATATGATTGCCATGGAGCTGGAAGCGTGATACCGCGGCGAGAGGCGGTCCAAAGCGAGATTGCTACCATGTCGCGCGATCGGCGTCTGCATTGAGTATGCGCATGAGGGTATCTGAGCAGACACCGCTCGTGATGTCTCACCTAGCAGACGCGACGAATGCAGTGCAACGAATACCCATCCAAGCTCGTCCCAGCTTAAGCGACTCACCAGTGCGATCAACGCGTTCCCGGCAGCCAGCACCCTGAGCGCCTCGCTCTTCTCATCGTCTGTGGCCGGTGTCTCGCGCGGAGCCGGCGGCGGCAGGATGGAGAACGATGTCGTGGTGGTGGATTCCGGCACTACTGATCAGCTTGGCTCGTCTCAACTGGACGTACAGAATGTGCGCATCGACGGGATGTGGACCGAGAGGTAGAGTACGATCGTGGCCAGCTGGAGCACTGCCTGTCAGCTGGGTCGCATCAGGAGCACCTACCAATGCTCGAGCCGTCAAAGAACATTGCCGACTCTGTCCACTTGTGCAGCTTGCCGATCAATGCGACGAGCGGGAGGCCGAGGGCGACGTGGAAGAGCGCCTGGGGTTAGCTCGAACCAGCAGAGTGCACCCACCTTGACAGCACCAGGAGCCTCCCACCAGAACGCATAGTACACGTAGCCGTTGGCCAGGGCCGTGTCGGTCAACGGGAGGTAGAGCAGCGGGATGTCGACCTGGCGATCAGCTCGGAGCGACAAGAGTGATCAAACGTACCACCTGGGAGACAAACACCATGCCCAAGAGGAACGAGGTCGAGCCGAGCACGATGGATTGCAGAAAGCCCATGGTCGTTGTGGATGATAACAGTCTGGGTCAAGCCGGGAAGAAGTCGGCGGCTTAACCCTACTAACATAACGCCGCGGCGACATAATAGGCTTGCGGATAGGCCCGCAGGCTCGCCGAGTTGTTAACAGCATGCACGCTCTGTCTACTTACAGCCTGAGCATATGAGACCATACTGCCATGGTGTTCATAGAGCAGCCGGCAGACATACCTCACGTCCAAGCGCAGCCGACACGTCGGGCGAAACACGGTCGACCGACGGCATAAGCGCGGCGATCGTGTCCGCGTGTGATCCGGTGGCGTCAGCACTTGAGCTTCTGGAACGACGCTCCCTGAGGAAAGGACTGGCTTGTCCTGGCCGTGAGCAGCCGGGGATATGGACGATCATGACCCGAGTGTCCTCTGCGACAGTGGACCGTTGCCTGTTGCGAATCGCCGGTGGCTTCCTTCCGGCCTTGCCCTTCAGCAATGCAAACCTTGCCATGCCAAGTGCACACGCGGACCACATGCACATGCACACGCGGTCCGCAATTAGCCGCCAAGACGTCAGGGATGACGCGGGGCGAGGAAAACTCCAAGCGGCCCCAGCGATTTATAAGCTAGCCCCTTGGTGCCCACATCCCCATCATGGACGACCTCACAGCGACCAATACGCCCGTTGGGTCGCGCCCGACGACGCCAAAGCCCAAGCGGCCGCATGCGACGCGGTATGATACCCTGCCAGCGTCGCAAGGCTACCACGGCGACAAGTTTCGCGAGGACGGGTTTGGGCCGCAGGTTGATGAGCGAGGCAGGCGAGTGTTCATCCCCTCGACGCCGGCGGTCGAGCCTGCAAAGTGGCACGGCTGGATCCCGGGAGGGTACAATGCGCGCTATCAGATCCCGTTGAAGGGCAAGGCGATGCTCTGGGCGATCCAGGCGGTTGGCGGGTTGGCCATTCTTTTGTACGTTCTGTTTGACATTGCAAGCGCTAACGGCAGCTACGGGTACGACCAGGGTGTCATGTCGGGCGTCAACAACACGCCGGAATACAAGGTAGGTCATGCTTGACGTACCAAGCTGACGGCAGTCTCTCATGGGCGTCAACTCGTCCCCCGAGACGCAGCGTGACTCGGCTGCCATTGGTGGTATCGTCGCAGTGTACTACGGCGGTACCCTGATCGGAGGCTTGGTCGGCGGATGGCTCGGCGACGAGATTGGTCGGATCAGAACAACACTGCTCGCCTGTGTGATCGCCATCATCGGCGCCGCGTTCCAGTCGTCTGCCCAGCACATCAGTGAGTGGCAAGTACGGGTTGCGAAAACTGACGTGGCAGCGTGGATGTGTTTTGCCCGTGTCGTGACCGGTCTTGGGACTGTGAGTGCTCAATTTTCGACCCAACTGACCTCAGGGCGCTCTCAACGCTTTGATACCCGTCTACAGCTCGGAAGTGTCAACCCACGACGCGCGCGGTGCGATCCTCGGCTTTGAGGTGAGTCGCAACACTTGGTCACCCGCTGACATCAGTTCTTCCTCAATATCATAGGTCTCGCAGTGGCCTACTGGCTTGAATTCGGCCTCAAGTACTACTCTGGACGGTCCCAGGGCTTTGTCTGGCGTTTCCGTAGGTCCCCAAAGCTTGGTGTCACTGACATACAGCCCTCGCGTTCCAAATCGTCTTCCTTTTGATCCTGCTCATGACCCTACCCTTCTTCCCAGAAAGCCCGCGTTGGCTTGCCAAGGTCGGCAGGGTCGACGAGGCTCGACACGTCCTAGCGTAAGTCTCGGGAGACCGGACAGGCTGACAGTCAGTGTCCTGCGAACGTCCGACGCCAACGAGGACGACGAGGCCGTCAACTCGGAAATGTACGACGTAAGTGACACCGCCACCGCGTGCAAGACTAACGGCTCAGATCATGGAGGTCGTCGATCTCGAGCGTCGCGAGGCCCACCTGAACAACTACCGCTCGATGCTTTTCGGTGGCGACTCGAAGAAACATGGCAAAGACATGTTCCATCTTTTGCGCCGGACATGGCTTGTGATTGGGCTACAGGTCGTACAGGAGCTGACAGGAATTGGTTTGTCTTGATTAGCGCCGAGAGAACGTGCTGACGTCCCTCAGGAGTCGGTGAGGATCAGAGATTGCGCGTGGCTCGTACTGACAGCTCAAGTCACCGTCTTTGCGCCGACTGGTGAGTGCACGTTCTGAAGTGTTCCCGCTGATGCCTTCAGTCTTCCAACAGGCCGGCTACAGCGCGTACAAGGCAGACCTACTCTCTGGCATCAACGATATCGCCTATGCTGTCTCCGTCCTCGTTGCCGTCTTCACACTCGACCGTGTCGGTCGTCGCCTGACCCTGTTCTGTATGTCCTGGGACCGCTTGAACGCGCTGACGTCGCAGGGGGCGCTTTTGTCATGGGAACGGCGTTGATTCTTGCCGGCGTTGGAGCGCGCTTCGTCACAACCGCCTCTGATGACGTTTCCGCCAAATGGGGTGCCGTCGTCGCGACGTTCACCTTTGTCTATACGTCGACGTTTGGCGCTACATGGCTCACGGTGCCGTGGCTCTATCCCACAGAGGTGTTCCCCTTGTTCGTTCGCGCAAAGGGAGGGGCCGTCTCGGTTCTGGGGGTGAGTTGTTTTTCGAAATCTTGAACACCACTCACTCGCGCAGTGGAGCATTGGCAACGGTGTGGTCACAGAGATCGCGCCATTCCTGTTCACTTCGATAACGTTCTACACATTTATCTTGTTCGGCTTGCTCAACTTTGCGTCCATCCCATACGTCTACTTCCTGTGTACGTCCCTCACGCTCCTCCGAGCCGCGCTAACTGCCCAGACCCCGAAACGGCCGGCCGCTCGCTTGAACAGATTGACATTCTCTTCCTGAGCGACAGTATCTGGGTCCACAACCAGGAGCGCGACCTCAAGGAGATTGAGCGTACCGATCCCGAGCTGTACCACGGTAAGCTTGGCCAGGCAAGTGGGATACGGCTGATGCCTCGTAGCGATGCAGATCGGCGACCGCAAGGCGATCGAGGCCAAGCAGTCGTACAAGCCGCAGGGCGGCGACGTCCAGCACGCCGAAAAGGTCTAGTCGCGTTAGAGCGCGTAGAGCGATGCATAGAGGTGCGAGGCGTGCGGTTGGTCCCTGATTCAGTCCTTGACGCCGAGGAAGCACTGGCGTACATCCAACTGATCATCGGCAAGAGCAATCGTTGCCGGACGGACACGGGCAAATGACTGGTGACCGCACGCAAGTCGACTTGGACCGGACTGAGCCCACACTAACTGCAACTCACATAGAGCGATTATAAACATGCATACGGACCGGACCAGCCGGCTACTTGCGCTTGCCAAACAACTGCCGTCAGCCTCATCCGCCAAAGCCAAACCCACCTTGTTCAAAAGCGCGAGCACCTTTGGCACGTTGAGCTGCACATACTCGAGGTCGAGGTTCTCGCCCGGGTTGTTTTGCTGCCGTCAGCGGGGTCGTCGCACACGCACATACCTTTTCGAGCAGATCATCAATCTTGAGATCCATCTCGAGGATCGGCTTGTCGCGCCCTTTGAAAAAGAGAGCGATGATGTAGGCGCCCGTGTTGGGCGAGAGGATGGTAAAGTAGATGGATGCGCGGCTGGCGTCAGCGCGGTCGAGCGAAACGAGCTCACCGATTCTCCGGCACGTTTGATTCGACAATGATGCCCTCTTTTTCAAACTGGGTGTGGGTGAACCGGTACGGACCGAGCACGGTCGACTTTGCCGGCTTCTTCTCCTTGCCGTTGACTGCGAGGACGCCGACGCCACTGGCCCCGCGGTCGGTCGTCGCGCGCACATTCGCGAGGTACGCTTTGTACTGCTCGAGCTGGGATCGGAGATAGGCATTGTGGTCGCAGATTGTCTTGTACACGGCCTCGAGCGACCGGTTCTCCAGCACGACCTTTTCCCGCATGTTGCCGAGGTGCTGCAGCTCGGTCGCAATCTCCTCGCGCAGCAGCTTGTACTCGTCGGCGGGGTCGAGCACGCGTGCTTCTTCGAGCTCGCGCAGCATCTCCTTGACTTTGATCCCGCGACGGACGAGCATGGCGTCTTTGGCAGTGGCAGCGCGTTCGACCAGCGCAGGAACGTTGATCGGCCGGCGCTCGGCGAGATGGGGAATGGAGCGCAAGAGCTGGACGAGGATCGCCTTGGCCTCGAGGTAGAGCACGTCGTTGTGAGTCACATTGTTCTCCGAGAGCAGGGCCGTCGTCAGGTCGTGGATCGGCGTCTCCCATCGTGAATACAGTGGCAGGTCGATCGCCCGGTTCTCCTTGCGGGGAACTTGAGGCGGCGCGGCGCCGAGGTCGTCCAGCAGAATATGCAGGTGTTGTTTGTCATTCGGCGACAGTGTATCCTTGTGCTGCATCAACAGCTGGTGCGTGTTGTACAGCTCGTTGAGGGTAATGTTGATCTGCAGATCCTTTTTCGACAGCGCAAGGTATTGATCCAGCTCGAGCGTTTCGTAAAAGTCGCCCACGTCGCACAGCGTGTTGAGAAAGACGCTGATCCGCACCCGGTTCGAGTCGACAAACGGGTTGAGCGAGGTCATGTACTGCTCCTTTGTCGTCGTGCGCACGTTGGACAGGTTTTGGAGCATTTTCGCAATCTGCGCGAGTTAGCGGCGCCAGTCGGCTAGTGACCCACCAAAGTCAGAGTTCTCCGCGGGTGCTTGGCCGGGACGCCGTCGACCAGCATGTATGCCTGCGGCGTGACAATCGCCGGGTTGATAAAGCGCAGGAAGAAAAAGCCGCCGATGAGCGACGAGAGCGCCGAGTCGGTTACGTCGGGGTATTTGCGCTGCCGTCAGCGCGATCAAGCGATACGACTTACCCTCGTCAACGACCGGATCTGCTTGCAGATCCACCGGATCCCATACGGCACCGTCTCCATGCTCTCGATAATCGTCGTCAAGAACGAGTTTGCAATCTCCATCAGCATGGCCAGGCGCGGTTGGATGATGGCCTGCACGTCGGCATTGGCGGCGGCGACGTCTGGATGCACCCCGCGCGGCAGATTCGGCGGCAACGTGCCAGCGTCGTCTTCAATTTGCTGTATCATTTGCTCATACACCTTGAGCGGGTTGATCTCGAGGTTGAGGTCCTTGTGCTCGATC
This sequence comes from Holtermannia corniformis, assembly GCA_001599935.1. Lineage (NCBI taxonomy): Eukaryota > Fungi > Basidiomycota > Tremellomycetes > Holtermanniales > Holtermannia > Holtermannia corniformis. The sequence continues at coordinate 47,108 of BCIJ01000043.1, read as the reverse complement.
AGGCTGTTGATCCGTTCGGCCAGCACGCTCTTGAGGTAGCTTTGACCGGGTCCACGCCGAGTGTACGTCGTCATCATCCTCGACACGGGCGTATTGGCGCGCAGCAAGCTCCCAAACTCGGTCGCCATTTCAAACTGGGCAGACAGCACCGACTGACATTAGCCGCTCGCATCCAGGCGCACCCACCTGAAACATTGTCAACAGCAGGTGCTCCTCCCTCGACTCGTATTGGTTGCCGTAGAGCGTAAACATGACCGTCTGGAGCAGCGTGTCGATCTCGGCGAGGGATACGAGCCGGCAGAGGCTGGCGACATGGCGTGGTTCGGACTGGAGGAGGAAGAACAGGTTGGCGTATTGCTAAAGGACGTCAGCGTCGGCGCAAAGGACGGTCACGTACCGTCATCTTCTTGTCGTCTGGGTACACGCCTTCGCTCGGGTCGACCTCTTCGAGCGTCTGCGCGACCTCGCGTTGCTGCCGTCAGCCACATCTCACGACACAGACCCACCTCGTCCGCCGCCATCCGGTTCTGGATCAACAAGGCGATCCGCGAGTCGAGGTAGCGTACGTCGCGCTCGAGCACAAAGTTCTTCTTTGACTGGGCCGAGATGCGCGCCTTGAGCTCGCGTAGCTTCTTCTGGGCTGCATGTCAGTCGTGCTGATGCGAGCGGCACTTACCCCTCGCGAGCTCATCCTCGACCTCGACGTCCTGCTCTGCTGCCAGGCTGTACATGGCAGTGACAGAGTACCGGTTCGTCATCCTGTTGGTGAGCCTGCGCGCAGACGAGATCGAGCCCGAGGGCGAGCCCAAGGGGGGGTCGACCATTGACATGGCGTGGGGTGATGGCAGATGCGTCTTTCCAGTGGTGTAGTATGCACACGACGTCGTCCTCGGTCGGCTGCAGCCTCGCCAGCGTGTTCGGTGCTCTTTGCGTCGTCGTCGTTGTGTTTGATGGCAAAGGCAGCCTTGTTTGTCTCGGTATGTTGAGATGCTGATTAGGATTGATTTGTAATGTACTTGACGAGTTTTGTAGTATATTAGGATTCGGCTGAGATCGATTACAACCGGTTTGTAATCGACTGGCTCACCACTGACGACCAACCAGCTTGTGCCCATCAAGATGCTGACAAGGCAGTGGGTGGATCGGTAGGGTCCGTCCCAGTGGAAGAGAACCATCGGTCGCTCCGCCAGGTTGCTGGACAAAGGAACGCACTCTTCGACAGATCGCGTCGAGAGTCGAGCGTCGTACACATGGTGGCTGACGGGACGCCTATAGCGCTGTTTATGGCTAATGAGGCTGCTCGAGCGCACAAATCGGTCTTGATGAGGTGGACTGCTTGGATTTGCACGCGGCGAGTAGCTCGAGGTCAGCCCGTGCACGTCTGTTCACCAGAGCTGACGGTCGCAGCCACCCAGCGCCGTTCGCTTCAGTATCCATCCGTGATGCACCGCAGCGAATGAATCAATGACCCACGACACCCAACTACTCTCACACTGTATCATCGAGCAGCGTTCACACCAGCATTCAACTCGACGAGCCAATCTCTCGTTTCCCAGTTCCCCACTGTACACCTCTCGCAAACCTCCAAGGTGGACTCGGGCGCTGAGCAACTCAATCTGATCCCCTCCCTTGCTATCTCCCCGATCATCGACCCTATAACCCCGGGCGGGCGCAAGGACAAAGCTACAGCTTTTGCGGAGCGTGGCGACGGCTGATGCTTGAACAAGCGTACTGATTCGAGGACCGAGTCGTGTTGGCCAAGGGACATCAGAGTCAATCGGGACACCCCAGACCAACAGGTCGCAGCCTACGTGATGCATCCACCTAGCCCTGGCCACCACTCTACCCTACAACCTGACCTCGTCCTGGGCAATCCCGCCGGTCCGCTTGCCCTCCTGGTAGCGAATCTTGGCCACACGGCGCGTCTCCCTTTCGAGCGGGGCCGAAAGCCACCAGGTCGCGAGCACGGCAATCAACGAGACGACGAGGAAGACGATGCAGACAATGTACGGGACCGTGTATCGCGGCGCGTACTTTGCACGGTAGATTTGCGGGCCTGGTCGTCAGCTTGCCCGTGACGACCGCGACTCACCGATCACGCCAGACAGCTGGGCGATGCTGTTCTGAAACGCAAATGCAAACGCGGCGTTGGTCGAGCCGGTCAGCGATTGCGAGCGCCAGGGCATCAGGATGGCGAAAAACGCGCTGGACCCGACGGTCGCAATGATGATGAGAGCGTACAGCGCCGGTTTGCTCGTGACCGTCACGAGGCCGATAAACGCACCGATCGCGACGAGCTTGGAGAAGATGCCGTACCACTGCGGCGTCAGCTGGGTTAAGAGCGCGCCCACGCACCGGTCGGGGGATGCTAAAAGTCCTGTCGGACATGTACGAAAACAGGATGGTGAACCCGATCCCAAGCACTGCGGGGGGGATGTTCACTGCCGTCAGCGCCGTCACTCGAGTGCAACGTACAAAGCTGCGACCGCTGCGTCGTCGTAAAGCCAAAGCTCGCAATGATGCTCGGAAGCCAAAACGACCTGCCGTCAGCAGTGTCGTGCGCCGCGCGACTCACAATCCGACCGCGCCGAGGTTGGAGAACAGCTGCATGGCGGTAAAGCCGTACAGCAGCGGGTCCTTGAGTGCGTCGCGGATCCCCTGGGAGTCAAAGTCTGCATCGGTCGAGCGCGCAGCGTTGGGTGGCAAGCGCGCGACGAGGAACCGGCGCTCGTCGGGAGTCAGGAACGTGGCCGTGTCGGGGACTGCTGTCAGCGCAATCGCCAAACGTCGACTCACAGTTTGGAAGGTAGAAATAGATTGGCACGGCGAGGACAAGACCGGCGAGGCCCTCTGGAGGTCAGCGGGGTTCACCCGAGCAGCACGAACCGATCAAGAACCTGAATGTCAGCGCGATCGCGGGCTGTGCACTTACATCCACCGCCACGCGCTCAGCCCGCCGTGGCCATCGATATTCTCGATTCCGTATGCAATCAGGGCCGAGATGATGCCGGAAAACTGGCCGAGCAGCCCGAGGATCGACATGCGCACCGCAACCTCGTCAGGGCGGTAAAAGTAGACGACGTGGAGGAGGATACCAGGGTACAGGCCGGCCTCGAACAGACCGAGGAAGAACCGAGCGGTCAACAAGCCCGCACCGTTGAAAGCGGCAGCGTGGCACGCCGCCGCAATCGACCAGAGGATGACGATGCGTAGAACATGGATCCTCGGGGTGACCCTCTTTAGCAGCAGATTCGACGGGATCTCGGCCAGGATGAACGGGATGTAGTAGATTGTGCTTGTCCACGCGTAATAGTCGGCCGTAATGTCGAGTTCCTTGAGGATGTTGGTCGGCTTGCCGGACGCAATCACTTTGACATTGGAAATCGACTGCGATCAGCTCGGCGCACATGAAGCGTACCCACGTTGACGTCGAGATTCTTGAGGAGGTAGGCGAGGATCAGGAGCGGCAGCAAGCGCGCGTCGACCCGCCGGAGGAGCTGCTTCTCCTGCACGGCCGTAAAGCGCGCCTTGATCGCGTCGACCGATTCCGGCTCATCCTGCGCTTGCTCTGCTTCCTTCTCGTCCACGTCGAGCTCGAACCGCTTTGCGCCGTACTCGAGCGACATGATGATTCCGAATGGGAGCGTAGCGGCGTGCCTCTTATCTACACGATGGCGACGTACGGTGCCACTCTCGCGGGATGGTGAACCATTGCGCGTCAAGGGTCGCAGCGCAAAGCCGATCAGGACATGGCCGATGGCACGCGAGCACGTCACTTTCCGACCAAGCCGGTGGTCATCCGGATAATAGAGGCGGCGTGGATGCGACTCGACAGCAGCTGGTTGGCGGTCGCGCCATCAGTGGTGATTGAGTACGTAAAGCACGATTAGATAGCGGCGTTTCGGCGTTTGTCGCGGTCGAGGTTTGGCGGCCGACTTTGCCAGTTTCCTTCACCTCGCCTGTTGCTCAGTGCTTGCGTCGAACGATATGAAGCTTGATAGACACTGGGTGCACGAGTGATGTTCAGGAGGGAGTGGCCCTGGTGAAGCTGCGACGAGGCGTGACGATCGCCCATGGCGTGCCGACGCTCCGTTGTGATGCGAGTCTGAACGCGGGTCTGCTCTGATCTGACCGACGTCTTGGCTGCTGACACGGCTGCTGTGCGGTACTGGTGCTAATGGCAGTGGCACAGGACGCTCAAAGGAGCTGCGTGCTGCCGATGTCACTTGTTGCGATGCAGAACGAGCACGAACCATTTACACAGCGAGCCAGTAGCTTGTAATGTGCGGTTGAGCACGAGATGTAGCGATGCCTGTAGCGATGTGAGCTCGTCGATGACAAAGGGTGTTGACAAAGGACCAAGGGATCACCCACAACAACCATGAGCGATAATGCCTATGTGCCCTCGACGCTGTCCCACAAGGCCCGACAGCTCCCCCGCCGTTGCGTGTTTGCCCTCGCTGGCATGCTGGGGATCGCAAGCTACCCCCGGCAGGTCATCCTCGTCCGCCCAAACAACCCAGGCCAGGTCAAGCTGAGCGATGGCGAGCCGACCGTCACCGAGTGGATCGAGAGCAACGTCCCGAGCATCCATGGGACGTTTTGGCCGAGCTGGTGGCTCCCGAAGTGAGTACCTACCTATAGACAAGGCTGACGTCCAGTGGGGTGAGTGCTGGTCGACTGGCCGAGCTGATGGCAGCACCTGCAAACCGTGTTCAGCGTGATGGGCGACTTTTCCGCCGTCGACGAGGTCATCTACGAGCGGTGAGTGCTGCTGCTTGGACGAGCTGACGACAGGACGTATCTACGTACGGTGGACGGCGGGACACTGTGGGTAGTGACTGTGACGACCGAGCTGACGACAGGGGAATCGACATTGCCGAAGGCGAGCTCGCACCAACCGCACCGACCGTCGTGGTCGCACACGGCCTGACAGGAGGCAGTCATGAGAGCTATGTGCGCAACGTGCTCGCCTGGGTCGTCCGCCCGGTCAATCAAGGCGGGCTAGGAGGTCGAGGCATTGTCGTCAATGTGAGTTGCAGCTGCCCGACCTCGCTGACGACAGTATCGTGGATGTACGTTTCCTAGACTAGATCTCGCTGATGACAGGCGCCGGCGTGCCAGTGACTAGCCCGCAGTTCTACTCGGCCGGGACGACAGTCGACTATGCGCTCGCACTCGCCTACATTCGGCACACGTACCCGTCCTCTCCTCTGCTCGGGCTCGGCTTCTCCCTCGGCGGCTCGGTGCTCGCTCGCTACCTTGGCGAGGCCGGGACCGACTCGCTGCTCGACGCCGGCGTCACCCTTGGCTGCCCCTGGCATATCCCGGCCATGTCGCACACGCTCGAAACCGGCTGGTTCGCCTCGCGCGTCTACTCGAACGCGCTCGGTTCCAACCTGATCCGACTGTTCAAGCGACACTATGACGCCAACCCGGCGCAGTGGCAAGAGTGGATTCCCGAGCTCGTGCCGCGGCTGCTGCGGTTGTCGCGCCGAGGGCGCAAGATTCGACTCAAAGAGGTCGACGACGCGTTCACGGCCAAGCTCGGCGGGCCGCGCGGATCGTTCCCGCTCGAGTCTGCAGACGCATACTACGAGTGGGCGAGTGCAGACCAGCGGCTCGATGGGATCAAAGTGTGAGTCGGGCCCAAGCGACCGAGCTGACGCCAGACCGACGCTCGCGATCAACGCGTTTGACGACCCGGTCATTGATGGAGGTAGGTTGAGCTCGTGCGACTGTGCTGACGCCAGGTTCGCTCCCGATCGATGGGTTTGCACGCTCAACCCACGTCCTGGCTGCGATCACTGGCGGCGGTGGTCACCTCGGCTGGTTCGACGGCCCTCTGATCGGCTCTGCAGCGGCGAGAAAACGTCGCTGGGTGCTCAAACCGGTTCAAGAGTTTTTCACCGCCGTGGTCAGAGACCACCCGATCCGAACCCAGCCGGCACTCGACGTCGACTCTGACGGCGAGTTTACAATCGTCGGCAAGAACGGGTGGAAGGTCCTGCCTGCGCACGAGGTCGTCAAAGGCACTAGCGGCGAGGGCGTGCTGCAAGGTCTCTAGATGCATCACTCGAGCTGTACCGCCTCGCGCAGCTCGCGCATCGCCATCTCGACCCGATCCAACTCCTTGCGAGTCTGCGCAATCTTGTCACGGACTTTATCGAGCTCGGTGTGCGCCGCAGCCGCCGGAAGCGCAGCGAGCTCGTCGTCGTGCTCTTTGATCCGCGTGGCAATCGTCTCTTTCATCGACGCATACGCCTCTTCCCACCGCCCGGCTTGCTGCACGCCGAGTCCGTGCAAGTGTGCGATCGCATGTTTGCGCAGCCTCGCTTCGAGCCCCGCTTCGTCCAAGGCCATGTTGTGCTGCACAAGCTGGTAGAACGCGGCCGGGTCGCTCTCTCGGAGGGGTGTCATCGTCGTGAAGGCTCTTGCACCGTGTCGCGCTTATATCCGTTTGCGTCCTTTGTGCACGGGGATGCAAGGAGCGCGACCCTTTGGCGTTGGCGTGACCGCCTCGAACGGTGGGTTCACGGTCGAGCACACGAGTTCTGAGCCGACAGTGTGGTTGACCAGCTTGCGCATCCCATACCTGCCTACCTAGATCATCACCAGCAGCGTGCAGCACTCTCTATCCGCCGAAACGCTCACCATACTCAACCGAGTTACAAAGCGACCAGTTTGCCACTCGGTCACGTGACCACACGCTGATGCAGCCAAAGTCTGTGCCGCCGTGCTCCCTCTTGGAACATCCATCTTGGCTCGCACATCTGCATCGCCCGCTCTGGGAATCACTTGGACATCTCGTGCACGCGCCAGGAGAGGGTCACAATTCGGAGAAAGGACGAGCGAACACGGATCAACAGTCAATGAGCCCAAAGGACGTCTGAGATGTGCGTGACCCACCCTACCCTCACCGGCTGACGTCCCAGCATGGCGGACCCGTTCCCTCCTGCGATTCCCCTCCCGCCGTCTGCGATTCCGTTCCCGCTCGCCGCTTCGCACAGGTCGCACGCTGCGTTCGGGTTTGGCTCGGCGACCGCTGGGCCCTCGACGCTCGGGTTTGGCTTTGGTGTCGGTCTGAAGCGGCCTGCGCCGTCGCCAGTGTTATCGGTGGTTCCACCTACGAGAAAGAAACGCCAGCTGAGCCCGGAAGAGGATGAAATGATGGACGTCGAGAGCTCGCCGACGAGACGGAGGGTCCTGGCTAGAGGCAAGAAGCGGCGGGATGAGGCGGAACCGAAAGACGACAAGGACGGGATGGACGTGGGCGTGCTCCTAGGTGGGTTGACACGTCTGGAACGCGCTGACAGCAGCGTCTCTCCCAACGAGCAGCCATCTCGCATTGATCCTCTCGCTCCTCTCGGCCCAACCGTCGTTGAAACCGCTCCTGCTCTCGCTCATCCCCCAGCTCGACCTCGGTCAGTGCCTCGAGGCGCTCGACACCAAGCTGCGACAGGTGGAAACCCAGGTGCCGCTCACGAGCTCGAGCACGGCCCGACCGAGCTGGGGGTTTGGCATCGCACCCGTCAACAAGGAGCGCGACGAGGTCTATGTGTGGAACCGCGTCAAGGCCGGGATTGGCGAGTACTGCTCAATGGTGGGTTCTGGCTAGCGAGACCTAGCTGACGGCAGGCCTCGACGTATCTACAATTCTTTCTACCGCCCGGACGGACCCCGCCGGATCCGAACACGATCCACCAGCTGCTGTATGCGCTCACGACGCAGCTGTACCGCCTGCTACCGCTCGTGCCGTCCACCACGCTGGTCGACAGCGCGAGATCAACTCTGCTCCACCACTCTGCCACCGTCCTCGCCGCATGGCAGCGGTGGACGGCCGAGCTGTCGGCCGAGGTCAATCAGCGTGGCGGCATGTATCCCGCGTCGAGAGTTGCAGCGTGGGGCGACAGCCTGGATCAGCTAGCGGCGCAACGACCCGACTTTAGCTCGGTGCGCGATACATGGGTCCGCGAGGTGGGTTGGTTGATCGGTCGGCGGGTCGAGCAGTGGGGATACAGTAGATGGTGAGCGAATCTTCAATCGGCCGTGCTGATTCGCAGACGATTTATGATGCATGACTTGCACGCCTAACCCTCGGTGGCACCGAGGCCCCGCACTCTGTCTTGTGCTCGCCGGTCGCTCCCGCTAGATGACGAGCGCCTGCCTTTGCGTTGCCAACACTAACAACCACGATGGACACGCTCAAGAACTTGCCTGGCTCCCTTCCAGGCCTGTACGATCCCAGTTTCTCACTCAAGCTTGTCGGCGTCGCTGGCAAGTATGATCGCCCCGAGGTGAGTCGCAAGCTTGTGAGCGGTACTGACGGCGCAGGGGCCGCTCTCGCGTTTCCCCGAGCACACGGTCCCGGGTACCAACGAGTACCACCGCGCGAGCAGTGAGTGGATAGGTAGTGATCCAGCTGATCCTAGTCTCGGCCTCGTCGACCGCTGGCTACTTTCCCGGCTCGCTCTGGCTCCTCGTCGAGCGCATCCGACTCCTTCCGGCCGGTCTAGCTCTGCCTCCGTCGCTCTCCTTTTTCGCTTCGGCGACGGGGACCGGCCCCGCGTCGTACCTCTCGACGTCACCCACGGCTCTGTTCTCGCTCGCAAACCACAAACCGACTGGCGCGCTCCCGCACCCCGAGCCGACGTTTGACTCGAAAGCGCAGAGTGCGCTCGAGGCCGAACTGATCTCGCTTGCAAAGCGCTACACTGCGGACCTCGAGCCGCTGCTCGACCACCCGACGGGCGCGAACCGGCAGGGCTTGATCTATGGCCCGAGCTGGGGCAAGCAGGCGCAGCTGCTTGGCGAGGCCGAGGCGATCAAGGTCGTGGCCAAGGCTGCAGACGCCCTCGCTGCCGGGTTTGACGAGACGATTGGCGCGATCCGCTCGGTTGACGCGATTTCCCTCGGTGTGAGTCGTCTTGCGCGGATCCCGCTGATAGGCAGGAACACCGCAAGGGTTTCACAGCGGATACCAAAGCGTCCCACTTTGTCGTCACGATCGACTCGGTCGCCAACCTGTCCATCCTCTGGGACTCTACCGACGCGCACAAGAAGATTGCAGAGCGCCACGCCGACACGGTCCTGGAGCATTTTATGCGTGACGGCGGCGTGTGGGAGCTCGTCAACTTTTGCGACAAGGTTGAAAAGCTGCACGTGCACGGTGCGTTGACGCGTCGCGGGTTGGGCTGATGGCAGGCCTCAAGGATGGTACCGGGTGGTCGAGGGGGTTGGCTTGGGCTATCTATGGGTTTGCTTTGGCGGGTGGGTGGTGTAGTGCTCGACGTCGCTGACGACAGCGGTGCACACGGGTCGGACTGACTACAGCGACGCGGCGCGCAAGCTGGCTGATACGTTTATCGCCGCGCTCCCGACCGACGGCGTGCCCTACTGGTTTGTTCGCCTGTGTGTGCAAAGCTGACGGCCAGGGACGCACACTCGAAAGCACACCGCGATGCCTCGGCCGCGACGCTAGCGGCCAGTGGGCTACTACAGCTCTACCGCGCGCTCGGTGATACCGCCGAGGCCGAGCGATACCTCGCCAAAGCGTTCAAGCTGATCAAGGACACGCTCGCGTACGCCAAGACGGGCCGTGCGAGCGCCCGCACGGGCGGGATCGACATGGGTAAAGACGGCTGGGAGACTTTGCTCAAGGTGAGTCACGCTCGCGATTCCGCGCTGATGCCAGGGCTCGAGCGAGGATAGCCACAAGGTTGTCGATGTCGGCACGGTTTGTGAGTTTGACGGGAATAGGTTGGGCCGGGCTGAGGACAGATGGCGACTATTACCTGGTTGAATTTGGCAACGAGGCGCTCAAGCTGCAGGCGGCCAAGTCGGTAGGGTGATGCAGAGGATGCGACGATCGACGCGACGCCACGGTACACGCCGAGGGTACACTGGCTCACGCGCCCGTGATTGGCTGCACTTTGTCGCGCGTTGCAATCCCCCTCGCGCGCACGCGGTTGACTTTTCTTTCCCTTTCTCGCACACGGCACCCGCTTGACCCGGACGACCGACGCGTAGAGCGAGCCATCTGCTCGTTGGACATTGTTACAGTCATCCCACAGCAACCGAGAGCACACGAGAGCACACGAGAGCAATTACACCGACGCGACCCGCCCGAGCTACAAGTGTGATCGAGCTCACCCCTCTACGCGTCCAGTGCGAGGAGCGATTGAGCGAGCTCGGTTCAAGATGGCGACCGTGCTCCCGACGCGCCAGTCGACTCGGACCCGTACACGCACTACCAGGAGCACGGCCACCCAGTCAGTCGCGCACGCTGTCTAGACCATGCTGACATTACCCCCGTAGCGAGATGAGCGATTCCGATCCAGTGCAGAGCGAGTCGGACGGCGACTACCTACCCGACGACGACCATGACGCGCCGTTTCTGCCCATGGCGAGCGAACCGGCCGCAGCGGGTCTGATGGATCTGTTTATCGACTCGCAGCACCAGCCGTATCTCGTTCAACCACGCTACTACCCCTCGATGACCCCTTCACCCCGGCCGGTAGATCGCCCGCCAAACGTCTACCCGTACAACAAGCCACAGCAGTGGACGGCCATCAACCCCATGGTCGCCCTCCCGCCGAAACCGTGGTCGCCCCCAAGCCAGGACCCGAGCTTTCACACCCCAGGCGCCGTCGGCAGGGTCCTTTTGCCCGCCGCGGCCACAGCCGTGCCCTACGCCCAACCCGTATCATCGCCCGCGACGTACAGCGACTCGTTGACGGCCACGAGCTCGGGTGGTTCGAGCTATCACAGTGGCGGTCTTGGCCGTCGGCAACGCCCCAGATTCGATCTCGAAGACCACGACGACGGGAGCCCAACCAAAGCGTTCCACACCGACTGGCGACCAACCGTGCCTGCACTGCAGTATGCCGCACCCAAAGGTAAAACCCCGATCCGACCGTCCAACACGTCGGCCGCGGCCTCGACGTTGAACGCGTCGATTCCCATGGCATCATCCTGCAGTGCCGGCGCCGAGCGCCCTCCAGAAGGTCTCCCGCCAGGCCCCCGATCGACCGACAAGCCGTCATTCTCCTACGCGGCCATCATCGGCCAAGCCATCCTCGCTTCGTCCAAAGGTCGCCTCTCGCTCGCTGAAATCTACGCTTGGATCTCGGCCGCGTTCCCATACTATAAAAAGGGCGACGCCGGGTGGATGAACTCGATCCGTCACAACCTCAGCCTCAACAAGTGCTTTGTCAAAGTCGAGCGCCAAAAGGGCGATCCGAACGGCAAAGGCATGCTGTGGATGATCAAAGAGGGTACCGAGCATCAGTTTGACGGAGGCGGTTTCAGGAAACGTCCACTGCCGAACGGCAAGGCGGCCGACGCCGGCAGGAAGCGCGATCGGGAGAAAAAGGATCACAAGGTGTTGACAGACGCGCTCGCTGTCGTCTGCGGTGACGCGCCTGCAAAGCGAAAGCTTGAAGACGAGCCCGTGTTTGGCGATAGCGGCGCCGTAGCCCCCGGCGGGCTCTTCAAGCGACCAACGTTGGAAAAGACTACGACCTGGGCCGAACCATCGAAACCGCTCGCGCCACCGCCCGTACCCATCCGCCGCACATCGCTCCCTCCCGCTCGGCCTGTAATCATCGATCTATCGGATGACGCGCCAAACGCCGAGGATTTCATCACACCGCGTAAACCGGCCGACGCGCCCATGCCGTCCTCGGGCTTGGCCCATCTCCCGCACCTGACACCTAGCATCTCGTCCCCACTGTCATCACCGTTACCGACCACGCTGCCGCGCGCACACATTGGCCGTTCACACCTCTCCGAAGTCGAGATCGAGATCAGCCAAGGGTCCGACGCCGACGCCGAAGGCGACGAGCACGCCGTCGTACTCCAGCTCAAAGACGACAACACGACCATCTCGCCCGCAGTGTTCGCTCGAACAAGTCTTAAACCCGGCTTCGAGTTTGTCCCGCCCAAAGCTGTACTCTCGCCCATCTCGCGCGTTCGCGCAGACCCCAGACCGGTCCTACCAGGCCCGACGACCCTGCTGGCCTCATCACCAATCTTTAGTCGTCATCGCCGCACCATCTCGTCCGACCTCGCCATCATGCGCCCCCCGCAGTCTCCCGTCTCGCGATCATCCGCCGCGAGGCTCTCTGGCGTGCTGGCCACGCCAAAGACCATGATGGGCGCTTTCCAATCCAGCCCGATCCGAACCCCCGGTTCCTACGCTTTCGTCGCCCAGTCACCGTTCGGCGCCGCACTGCTCCAACACCGCGCAGAGCAAGGTCGTGGCGGGTCCGAGCTCTTGTTTGGCGCCGACACCGAACTGCTCGACCCCTACTGCCCCTCGCTCGCCGTCCAGGACGAACTGCAGCACATGATGTTCCAGTCGCCGACGCGGCCATCAGCCAGATGGGGCTACGACGGTAGTCCAATGGGCCCCCCTCGACCTGCGATCGGCCAGTCGCCTTGACGCTTTGTAGTTTACGATTCTTGGACTGTATGGACGTTGGTTGTATCTCGTGTTATATTCTATGCTACTCGTCACGCTCATCACGCCGGTTTGTACACTGTCGTCAGCGCCGTCACCCACGCGTCACTCACAATCCTCCGTCTGCAAAGTGCGCTGCTCGACCGAATCCCCCACCCAGTCGGTCACGATAATGTGCTTGTACCGAGGCTGGGCCGTCTTGGTCACGAGCTCGCCGTACCGACCGGAATCGACATCGTCCATGACAATGTGCGTCAACTCGGGTTCCGCAATCGACGTCGTGATCCGCCCGCCGTGCGTCTCCAGCAGCGCCAGCGCCTTGTTCAATCTGCCGTCAGTCGGGCCAGTTCACTCGCACCTACCTGTCGACCACGCGCTGACTGGGGTACGTCGTTTGCAGCCCGTTGGCCGTCGCATTCTCGGCCGAGTCGATGTAGAATACGAGATGGGTGAAGATCTTGGTCAGCTTGGTCGGCAAAAGGCGCTCACCTTGTCGGGGTCGTACTCGGTCGCGTCACCGCCCATCTGATGGTTAGCTTGGCAGCCGGGCAGGCACCCACCTTGGGCATCTCCATCCTCGCTGGCGGACTGTAGCTCTCGGCTGCGTCGGCGTCGGCCACCTCGTCCGCTTCCTCGTACTGCGGTCAGCACTGCTGCAACGAGTCAAACTCACCAGCTCGGAATCTGCCGAGTCTTCCTCTTTCGTCTCGTTCGAGCTCGCACGACTCGATTCGCCTCGACGAAGACCCCATGCGTCCTCCATCTGTGTCTGGGCAGCCGTCGGCACGCTATCGCCTTCAGCCGGAGGCGACGAATGCTTGCGTTTGCCTGTCCGATCCCGCACCAGCGCGTGCGCGTCATAGTCGGCAGCACCCTTGCTGTACGCCTTGCTCTGCTTGGTCGCGTCGGAAGCGTTGACAAGAAACCTGCCGTCAGCCACATCGATGCCGCTCCACCTACTCGTGATAGTATGGTAGCACGGCGCGCTGGTCAATACACGCAAAGATCCACGACGCCTTGACAACGTCGTTGCCCCGCTTGATCTGCGCGGCAGTCCGCGGGCCTGCATTCAGCTCGGCCACAAGATAACAACCCACCCTTGGGATCCGGCGCAATAAGAATAGCCGAGTTGTCGGCAAGCTGGGCTTGGGTAAAGTCGCCGCCGTGGGCGTGCACGAGCTTTTCGAGATCCGGTTTGGTCGCCTCGGGGCAGTCTTTGAGAATGTCTACCGTCAGCGAGGCCGTGCTGATCACAACTTACAAAACGTCTTGCCGCTGAACAGCTCGTCGGTCGCTTCGCCGGCAATCACTTGACCTTTGCGCTCCTTTTGCACTTCGATTTTCTGCCGTGAGCGACGCTCAGACTAGCTAGCGCACCTTTTTCGGCGCAACCTTGCGCTTCTTGCGCACCCTGAGGTCAGCACGGCCCGCCCGGAGCGACTTACTGGCTGGCGCTCTCATTCGAGTACTTTTTCTCTTTGCGCAGCATCTCGTTGAACTCTGCGGTCAGCACTGTGCTGCCTGGGATAACGCACCAGCCACGCTCAACTGGACGTCAGCAAGGTCAGTTTGTGCAGCAACGCACCGAGTTCCACATATCCCACTGCTTGTGCGCCTCGTCCACCGCCGCGCGCGCGTCTCGACTCGCCGCATCCCAGCGGATATACTTGCACCGCGGGAAGCGCAGCGTGTAGCCGCAACCATAGTTGAGCGCTGTCGTCAGCGACGCAAGGCGAGGTCGACTCACGCGCTGGGACAATCTCCGACGCCTTGACTTCAATCACAAACGAGCTGCTGTCAGCCTCGCCTAGATCGCACCACGCACTCTTCCGGGTTGATGTACACGTCCGCTGCTGTCAGCCATGCCACGTAGCGCACACCCACGTTTATCGTCGAGCCCTGCAGAGCCAAGCACCATCCACTCGGGCGGGTTCTTGCGATCAAACTTTTGAAAGTGGTGACCGTGCTTTTTGCTGCGCGTCAGATTGATCGCTGGGTGGGACGCACTGTATCCATTGATAGTCCTCCAGGTTCATGCCCGAGCCGACTTTGATGAGCGATTGAAAGCTGCGCGTTAGCTCGAGCTAGCGGGGCTGACTCACGTCGGGCGTTCCATCATCCCGTCGTCTTCATCCTCGACGCGAATCCCGCACAGCAAGCTCGAGACTTTACCGCCGCGTCCGCCAGACCCGTACCATCCGCCTAGGGTCAGCCACGTCATCGTGGCGAGACCTACCAAGCACGAGCACGTCGACATTCTGCCGTCAGCCCGTTCAACCGATGCACACCCACCTCGCCCATCTCGTCCGCATACCTGCCGTCAGCCTGGCTAGCTGCAGACGGCCACTCACTCTGGCTTGACTTTAGTCCACGCCGCGACGCGCGCGTTGGTCTCGTAAAAGCTGTCGACATTCTTCACGACCAACCCCTCGCCTCTGCCATCAGCTACGTCCAACCTGGTGCACTCACTTTTCCTCGAGCACCCTCTCCAGAGCGTTTTGAATATCCTTGCCCGATTGCCCGATCCCCTCGAATGGGAGCTCCAACCGACCCTGGATCGGCTCGAAAACAGCATTCGTGTGGAGGATCCGCTTGCGTTCAGAGAGGCGCTTGGCCATGAGGCATGTGTCGTTGAGGAAGAGAATGTCAAAGACTTTGACTACAGGGTGAGCTCGGTCAGGCAGGAAGACGTACAGCATGGGCGCGGCGCATCGGCATCGTTGCTCTTGTCTGTGGGTCAGCGCAGTCCTCGCATTGACGACGCACCCAGCGCGGCCGTCTTCAAGCCGCCAAACGCGAGGTATTTCTCCATCAGCGGGTCCCAAACGACCATCTCGCCGTCCAGGATGCAACTGTAATCTCAGCGACACCCCGGCGCAACGTCGGACCCACTTGCGGACACTTGGCTTGAACGCCGGAGCAATGTGCGGCGTGAGCGTGCCTTCGCCCGTATGCGTCCCGTACAGGTAGCCTGCGGTCAGCGGCGTCGACTCGCACCAACGCACCATAATCCTTGGCCTTGCGCGAGCAGTAGAACCATTCGCGCCCATTGTTGCGCATATGCACCTGCATGCGCTCGCCGTCGAGTTTCTCCTCGATGATGAATTCCTTGCCGTGCCCGACGACTTTGGCGATCACGTCGAGGCTGGCCGACGCTTGGCGATGGCAGAGCATGGGCAGGAACGCGTTGAACAGCGTGATGGACGTTTGCTGCGTCGTCAGCGTGTGCAAGTGACGAGCGACTCACCGTCTGTCCCAGTCGGATCTTGGGATCGTACAGGGTCCAGCAGACGCGCTTGAGGTCGGAGCAGACGTTGAAGAGTTCAGAGGCGTTTGGATGGAACGCCGCGAGGACGCCTTTTTCGCGCACGCTGATGCGCAGGTCTGTCGAGTTAGCGTGCTATAACGGGAGAGCGGCCAAGCGGGTTGCCCAGTTTAGAGCAGCAGCGCCTGGTCATTGACGGGTCCTACCCGGTCCACGCCAAATCCTTAAGAAACCTCACTCACCCTTGAGTATAATGCGGATCAGCCACTCTTGCTCGTTCGGCGTCATCTTAGCGTATATCTTGCCAAACGTCGGCAGGTAGTCGGCCCTGTCGTCGTCAGTGTCGCCAAGCAGTCCCACACCGCGTACAGTCTGCCGTGCCGCCTGTTTGCCAAATCATCCAACAAGCCGTTGACAGCCTCGACGGTGAGCTGCCCCTCGCTGACGGTGCTGCGAGCCTTGATCGCCTGCAGGCAGACTTTGGCAAAGTCGCCGGATGTCGGATCTATCGCTTGACCTGGGACATGTACCGGCTGCTTCCAGTGGATGAGGCGTTGGGCTGAAGGTGATTTCGGGTCGAGGCCGAGCACGGAGACATAGATCTTGGCGAGCGTCATTTCCTTCAGCCCGTACACGGCACGTTCGCGGTCGCGCTGGCGTCAGCTCGCTCGATCTATCGCTACGCACCTCTGGGAGGAGCAGCCTGATGAGCGGGTACAGGTCCGGGCCGACCTTTTCCCTCCAGAGCTGGGTGACATCAGCCGCGAGCTGCATCTCACTCGCCACTGACTGTAAAGAACCGGTCCAGCGTCTCTTTGCGTTTCGAGGCCTCTTCATCCCGCAGCTTTTCCATCAGCCTGCAGATGAGCGCAAAAGCCGGCGTCGAGTACTTGTTGATGCACTCTCTTGGCCGCTCGAGCGTTGCCGGTCCGGGCGGTTGCGAGCCGTCTGCGAGCGGTTGCGAGTTGTTTGCGAGTCGCGGGTTGTTCTGGACATATGTATTAGAGCTCTGAGCAGCGCTATGGCGGTTTTGGTACGCTCCAGAGGGCATGGTCGTTGTACAACAGGGATCCAACGGTGCGCAGGTCGAGTAGGAGCAGGTGGTAGTAGTTTGGTCACGTGACCGACACGTGGCAGATGTCGCGGAGGATGCAAGCTTCACTTCTCCTCGACACGTCGGCATTGATCAATGTCGTCTCTTTGCAGGCAGATATCAGCTCGGGGCGTGTACAGAGCGTCGGAAAGAGATCTCAAGGGAGACTGGTGAAAAACCGCGTCCAACGAGCCCGGAATTGCCCAAAAGCACCCAGCTTGCCTCAGAATGGGCGTCGTTCGGTACGCTGTCCCTTTCATCACCCGTTGCTGACCTGCAGCCTCGCCGTGTGCATCTCTGGTATCTATAGCTCGTTTCTGCTCTGGGCCATTGCTCAAGAACGCCGTGAGTCGCTCGGACCGCCTTTGCACCTGCTCACCGCCAGTGTCTGCGCCGTTCCCGTCGCTGCACCCCCCGCCGCACCACAACAAGCCGCACGCACACTCCGGGGACAAGTTCCCGACCCCTCTATTCCTCAACTTTGCACAGGCCGTCGCGTCGGCGCTGTCGGCGCTAGTCTACTTGATTGGCAACGCGTGGAGGGATGGCAGCTTGCGGCGGGACGGCCTTTGGGTGGTTCTCGGCTGGCAGGGCAGCAACCCTGCATCGACGCGCTCGGGCCTCTTCGCACTGCTACTTCAGGTCTCGCTGTGCCAAACGCTCGCGAGCCCAATCGGCTTCCTCGCCCTTCGACACATTTCCTACCCTACCATGGTCCTCGGCAAGGTGAGCGCGTGACCCGCCAGCAGCGCTAACAACAGTCGTGCAAACTCATCCCCGTCATGCTACTCAACGTCGTCCTCTACCGCCGCCGGTTCAGCCCGCACAAGTACCTCGTCGTCGCGCTCGTCACGGTCGGGATCAGCCTGTTCATGCTGCTATCCGACGGCGGCAAAAAGGGCGGACAGGACAGTACCTGGGGTCTTGGCCTGCTCGTACTCAAGTAGGTTCTCACCAGCGTGATCGAGCTGACAGTAGCCTCGCGATCGACGGCTTGACCAACTCGACGCAGGATCAGCTGTTTGCGCTGCACAAGGCGTTTTCCGGCCAGCAGATGATGCTCGCCATGGCGTGCACGACCGTCGCCTTGCTCGCGCCGCTCTTGGCGCTCCCTCTCCCGACCCACCCTCTGGCGCTGTTCTCTCACCTTTCCAATCCCCATCTCGGCCCTGTTCAGTGGTCACCCCCTGCCTTCCTCACCTCGCTCCGGTTCCTCGCAACCCACCCATCCGCCGTCGCGCCGCTCGCAGCGTACGCGCTCCTCGGCGGTCTCGGCCAATTGTTCATCTTTGAGACAATCTCGCATTTCGGCAGCTTGACACTCGTCATGGTCACGGTCACGCGCAAGCTGTTCACCATGCTGCTCAGCGTCGTCGTGTACGAACACGAGCTCACGCAAGGGCAGTGGCTAGGCGTCGCGGTAGTGTTTGCCGGTATCGGCGTCGAAGCGGCCTACAAACGGCGCGAGGTGCTACGCAAGGCAAAGCGAGACTAGACATGCATGGATTTACAAAATCTCGAAATCGTCGTCGATCATGACGGCTTCCGTCTTGGCCCGCTTCGACGGCCCGTCGTCGTCGTCTGGTGCCGAACGCTTGATGCCTGCGACGGGCGCGGGTACAGGCTCGCGCGGGCGAGCAGGGATCGCAGGAGCCAGAGGGGGGAGCACAAACGCGGTCGTGGCGTTTGCCGGCCTGTCGTCAGCCTTGCCTCGCCACCTTGCACTCACAGCTCGGTGATGCAGAACACGGCGTTGCGCAGCTTGCCGTCCTCATCCACGACCGTCAACATCTTGCCGCGCGTAACCCCAACGTCTTGCAGCGACTTGGCGTGGTTGTCTGTAAAGTCTGGGTCGGCGAGTAACCTGCTGCCTTCGAAGATTGAGCACTCTGGCGCGTCTTCATCCTCGTCCACCTCGTCCGGCTTGGCAAAGCGCAACCACTCCCACACGACCTTGTTGACAAACTCGCCGAGGGTGAGCTTGGCTACATCACACGCGAGCGGGATGTACGTGTCGCGACAGATTGCACACGCTTCGTCCGGGACGGGCAACGCCACCGCACCGACCGGTCTCGACGCGTCGGATCGGAGCAACACGACACTGGCCGCTTTCCACTTGGCCTGCAGCAGCTGGAGCGACTGCATGACGATGAACCCGGCAATGATCGCGTTGGTCGTCGCGATCGCGGGGATAATGTTGCCGGCCATTTCTGCCGTCAGCGAGATCGTGCGAGCGTGACCCACCTTTGACTTGGAACCGCGTCCGGCTCTCGATCCCGTACGCGGCCGCGCGCAGGTTGGCCGTCGCAAGCACGAAATCGAGCGTGTCGTCGTCGTCCTTGTCGAATGCGAGCGGGATCGAAGGGTGGGCGATGCTGCGCGCGGCGAGACGATTGCAGCTGTCGATGAATAGCTCGAGGTTTTCCTTGAGCGACAACTCTTTTTGATCCTTGAGACTGGCAGGGGCCGCTGGCGCCGCAGTCTTCTTCACAGCCGGCGCAAAGCTGCCATTGACAATCGCATCATAGTCGAGGGCGACCGGCTTGACGCGGCCAGGGACCTTCCACATGTCTTCCATCGACAGCAGGCGGAGGATGTCGTCTTGGAACACCTGCCGTCAGCTGGGCACGTCCACTGCCACTTACCTTTTGGAACACACGCCGCGCGCCGTCCGCCTCGCCCATGCCTTTGCGCACGTCGCGGAACGCACGAGCCTCCTTGCGCAGGTTTTCAATCTCGTCGGCTGGCTGTCAGCTCCGTCTCGCTCTGCACACGCACCATTCTCTCCATCCGCCTTGGCCTTGTCAAGCTCGTCGGCGTCGGCCGCCTCGTCGTCTTCGCCAAACAGCTGGGTGAACAGGTAGCTCTTGCCCCAGACGATGCAGTGGATCGGTTCGCTCGGAGTCGAGCGGATCGTGCAGACGGGAAACGACTTTGGGGTCGGCTTTGGCACGCAGTCGAAGCATTCGGTAATGTCCTGGCGTTAGCAGAGTTGCATGCTAGGGACGCACCTTTTGGATCGGCGTGACTTGTCCGAGATAGCCTGCGGTGCCTGACTCGATCAATGGCACGCCGGCCGCACAGCACAGCCGGTTGACATGGCGCCGGGCGTCTGTCGTCAGCAATATCCACCCTTACCCACGACCCACCCATGTTGTCCAGCGCGTTCAGCACGAGATCAAACCCGCCGATCCACTGCACGTCATTCTGCGCATCCTTGACGTTGCCGTGCCGTGGGTGGATCTGGATCCCACTGCTCGGGTTAAAGTGGTGCGCCGACGCGGCAGCGACAATCGCCTTTGGCTTTTTGATGTCGGGTTTGCGGAACAGAAACTGGCGGTTCAGATTCGACAGGTCGATCGTGTCGAGGTCGATCTGATGTCAGCGCGGTCGAGCGGGTGCACGCACAATCTCGATGTTGCCAAACCCGACGAGGACGAGGTTCTTGACTGGGGCGGTCAGCGCGTTCGGACGGTGCAGACAACGCACGCAGTTCACACCCGATCCCGCCTGCGCCGACTACGAGCAGCTTGGCCGTCTTGACGCGTTGGTAGAGCTCGTTGCCCAGCAGGGATTGCGCATGACTCGCTCGCATGGTGGTGATTGCAACAAGACGAGGACTTTCACGCGGGGTGGTTAGGTGGGCGGGGGGAAGTTAGGCATGCGCGTTATCACGTGACTATCATCACGTGATCGTTTTATTATCACCGCCCGCGCGCCTTGCTTAAGCGCCAATCCCGGGTTTCGCCGCCGACGGTGCGCTTTTCCCTGTTGATCATCTGCTCTGGTTCTTCTCGCCGTTTGCCACCCGCTGACACTGATGCCTGCTGACGGGATCCTGCCCCTCGCTGACCGCACGACCGAGCTGCTGCGCTCGACGATACTGATCCCATCGCACGCACAGGCCGTGCACGAGCTTCTGCGCAACGCGGTCGAGGCAGGCGCGCACAGAGTCGAGCTCGTGCTGAACCGCGAGAACGAGCTCGTCGTCGTGGACGATGGCTGCGGTCTGGGGCGCGCAGAGCTTGAAGTGGTTGCGCACAGGGGTTGTGCGTGTGCTGCTGCGTCGGCCGAGCTGATCACGCAGGGACCTCGGCGGGCAGGGGACAAGGTGGGCACGGCGGTGGTGGCAAGACTGACCGCAGCACTCGCATCACTCGCCGCACTCGGCCGGTTGGAAATCACCTCGCGCACTCGGACCGCCGCGCACGGGCATGCGGTCGTGCTCAAGGTGGGTAGGGACGCACTAGGCTGCACTGACGACAGTATGGCACTCGCGCGGCCGTTGCGCAAAAGTCTGCACCAGCAGGCACGACCGTTACCCTCACCGGTCTCTTTGACAACGTCCCCGCGCGCCGCACCAAAGTGCTCTCGGGCGCGACCCTGGCTGCCTGCCGCCGCGCATTCGAACTCGTCGCCCTGTCAGCACCGCGCATCCGCTTCAAGCTCGTGCACCGCGAGGGAGACAAGGACACGAGGGTGTGCATGACACCCGGGACTGGATGGGTGGGTGATCAGCAGTAGACCGAGCTGACGACAGGCGATCGACACGTTCAAGGCGCTGTTCGGCAACGACCTCGTTCAGGTGGGTTGTGGTAGCACAATCTGCCTGACTCGCGCAGGAGACCCAGCAGGTTCATGCAAGAGCGCCTAGTACTCGTCTAGACGGGTTCATCAGCCTTCAAGCGGCTGCCTCTTCGGTAAGCGATGCGCGCCGCGACGATGCTGACAGTCGCAGCGCTGGCAGTACTTTTGTAGGTGGTGAGGATAAAGACGGCGCTGATGCAGCCCAGTCGTCAACGGCCGTCCCTCGTCGCCCGTCCAGGACGTGATCACACGCAAGCTCAAGCCGCTCTGTCTCGCAGTATGTATGCCTTTCTCGCCAGCAGCTGCTAATCAGCCGTAGCACGCGTCGCGCACAAGTCGGCCTATCCAGCGGCAAGACGCAGCTGACGCCGGCAGAGACGCACACCTCGCACAAGCCCGAACTTTACCCCGTTTTCGTCCTCGACCTGACGGGACCACCGAGCCAGCCGTCAGACATCGCGCCGCCGTACATGGTGAGTCTGGCACAGCAGGTGCAAGACTGACGACTCAGAAAGAGGTCGAAGCGCTCGTGGACGCTGTCGTGGACCGAGTCCGCGCCGTGCTCTATCCGACTGTCGCGCCGGAGGTCCAGCCCGTCAAGCAGCACACGCCGGCGTCGAGGTCTCAGCTACCGCCAAGCCGTCCGCACCCACCCACGGTTGTCCCTCACAACGAGCGCTGGCTCGAGACTGCGCTCGAGGTGAGCGTCCTGCCGACGACCAGCACTGACGTCCAGTCAATCGGCAAACCCGATACCATCGCACGGACCCGCCCTCGGACCGACCCTCCCGCACCGACCCAGCGGATCGAGATCACCCGCACCGGCCTGTCCCAAGCGCGCATAATTGGCCAGATCGACAACAAGCTCGTCGCGTGCGTCTTTGGCAAGACCCTCGCCGTGGTCGATCAGCACGCGGCAAGCGAGCGGATTCGGATCGAGCGGATCCTGCGCGATCTCTGCGAGGCATTTGTCCGCAACGAGGTCGAGACGCGGTCGCTGGACCCGTTTTCACCGCGGCAAGAGCTATCGCCAGAGTGTGCTGCTCACTTGGCGCGTTGGGGGTTCTCAATCACCAATGGCAAGATCTCGTTTGTCCCGGCCGTGTTTGCAGGTCGGATCGGCCACGCCGAGCTCTCGACGCTGCTCGACCAGATTGGCGAAACCCCACACTACGCACACCAAACCTGGCGCCAAGCCCTCACGACCATGCCGAAAGAAATGGTCGAGCTCGCCAACTCGATCGCTTGCAGGGGTACGTCCACTGCGCCGTCCACAGCTAACAACCAGGCGCGATCATGTTCGGTGACCGCCTACAACCCGCACAGTGCCAGACGCTGCTCGAAGACCTCGCACAGTGCGACTTTCCCTACACCTGTGCGCACGGCAGGCCCGCGCTCGTCCCGCTCGTGGTGCTGCCACCGCCGCAGGTGAAAAGGATAGACTGGTCACAGTAGTCTAGCGCGATGCAACGACCACAATGTCATCGCCGACACCTGCACATCGCTCTCCCAAGCCTTTCATACCGTCGAGCACGGGTCCCGGACGCAGGCTGAAGCGCTCGCCGTCGCCTGGGGTACCGACTGGGATCGTCGACTGGCGCCGTGGGAGCAAGCGGAACGCAAGCAGCTCTGGCAGCAGCAAGGGCTTGGGTATGGGTAAGACCAGTACACCAGCGAGGTCCAGCAGGAGCAGGGTGGGTGAATGCTCTCAGAGTACCCAGGCTGATCAGCAGTCGACAATCGGCTGGCAATCGACCCCCCGCAAGCGATCTCGCTCAACCTCGTCCTCAAGCGACCAAACCCTGCCCAGCGTCCATCTCAGCCCTGCACCACTCGACAGTGCGCGATCCATCACCTCGACCAGAGATCTCGGACAAGATCTATCGGAAGACCTGCTGACGCTGTTTCCTGACGCACAAGACTACCTCGTGCCGCTGAATGACGTCTCCGAGGCTACGGCCGAGGTTGAAGCTGCGAGGGGTGGGGATGTCCCGAGTCTGTTGCACCATCTCGCGGCGGATCAGGCTCTGTTCGATGGAGATGGATCAATCGGCTCAGACGGTGCGTTCATGTCAGAAGAGCCCGGCTGACGACAGATGCATTTGACTACCCTACTTTCCACCTCGACGATCTCGCCTCTCCGACCCTCTCGATCCCGTCATCGCGCTCTTACACTCCGCCATCGTTCCCACCGACTCCAGTGACCGTCAGCGTCCAGCCGTCGCCAGTGTCTAGTATCGTCCCGCTGCAAGTCGGGATCCGCCCGGGAAGACGCGTGCACGCCGTCTGGCGCGGTGCTCGCCTGATGAGCAGGCAGCAGGGTGACGCTAGTGTGGATGAGACCGCGTCGCACGCTGAGATTGCGAGCGAACCTGTGCGGGTGGAGCGTCAGCAGGTTGATTCAGAGCGGACAAAGGCGTGGGAGGTGGGTCGGACCCGGCTGAACCAGCTGACGCTTAGGCTGCACGCAACAGGAGGATCGCATACTTTCGCCAGCTCGAGAGCTATCGACTGATCGAGGAGTGGGTGCTGTGGTGATCTGTAGCATATGCATCTGCGAAATCCTCTGCCATTTAGTACTTTACCGTCCGTCGCCACCGACCACCAACAACCAACATGTCCAAGCGCGGGCTCACGGTCGATGAGAAAAAGCTCAAGATGATGGAGCTCTTCAGCGAGACGGTGCGTCTTGGCCGTCCCAGCCGTGCTCACACCGCAGAGCGACTTTTTCACCGCCAAAGAGCTCGAAAAGGTCGCCAGCAAGCAAAAGGGGATCGGTGGGTAGTCGGTGCGCGGGCTCTGCTAACATCTCAGTCGAGAAAACGGTCAAGGACGTGCTGCTCGAGCTCGTGAGCGATGGCAAGGTCAAGTTTGACAAGATGTGCGTTGACAAAGGGTGGATCGGGCTGACGGCGCAGTGGGACCGGCACGTACTACTGGCAGTTTCCGAGCACGGCGTTTGTCACGGTGCGTCGATGCTCGCACGACTGCGCTGATGGTAGAGAACGGCCGAGGTTGAGAAGAGCAAGACCGAGCTCGCGAGCTTCAAGGACAAGACGGCGGCGGCGCAGGCAGCGCTCGAGCAAGCCAAAGCGGGTCGTCAGGACTCGGTGGGTGTTGACCGCATTGTCTGGACTGACCCTAGCCTGCACGCCAAGGCCTTCTCGCCCAGCTCGAAGCCAAGCGCAAAGAAGCACACGACCTTGCTGTCGAGCAGTCGATGCGCGCCCGCAGTGACCCCGCTCTGGCCAAACTCAAGGTCAGCGGCGTCAAGGCGGCTCGCGCCTGCACCGCCATGTACACTGGTGGGTGTCATGTTCATGAGCGCGACTGACGACAGACAACATTGGGATCGTGCTGAGCTACATGGAGAACGGGGGAGCGGAACGCACGGGCATGCTCGAGCACCTCGGGATCAGTGAGTTGGCGCTGGCAGAGCGAGGCTGACGGCAGGCGAAGAGTGGTTCGATCTCGACTGTGACGCCTAGGTGACGGGCAGATGTGAAGCGTGGGACGTAGAGCTAGGATATACATCATGAAGCCAGTAGCTCGTCCAGCTCCTCGTCAAACGTCTCTGCCGGTTCGAGTGACACGCGCGAGGCGACATAGATCGGTAGAGCGCAGATGGCCAGCCAGACGAGCCAGACGAGCTGGCGGGCGTACACGTTGTCGGAAGAGGAAGAGACGCCGAAGAAACACCCCAAGAGGACAGGCCCAATCGCACGGCAGAACGAAGCCGTGCTGAACGCGCCCGAGTTGGCGAGCGCGAGATAGTCTGGGCTCGGAATCGAGTCGAGTACCATGGCGTCGAGCAGGCTGCCGTCAGCTGCATCCACAAGGCTGAACGTACGTGAGGGAGAAATCGCCATAGCGACGGAGCACGACCTGGGCCGCGAACAAGGTCCACGCGAACACGCCCATACCATGAGACGCGACGAGCCAGAGGATGGGAAACAGGGCGACGCTGAGTGCGTATCCATACAGTGCTGTCGTCAGCGCAATCGGCGGAGGAGGACTCACCCGACTGTAGGTACATTTGTCGAGAGAGGTAGCGATGCACGACGGGAAAGAGAGTCGCCGTCATCCCGATGCCAAGTAGAGCCGAGACCGCCAACACATTCCCGATCTCGGGCGTCTGTCGTCAGCTTCGCCCTGCGCGCGCACCCACCTGCATCCCGAGGCCGCCTTTGTCAACGGCGACAAACGCAAAGACGGGAAAGATGGCCTCGTACGAAAAGGTAACGGCGTTGGCGACTGGCGTCAGCTCGGCCGGAGCAGAACGACGTACAGCCATAGATGGTCACGACGGAGCGGTAGCGCGAGTCGTCGTGTCTGAACAAGCCGAGCAGGGAGAGCTCCTTGCGTTTGGAGTTTTGGCGTGTGATCCGGGCGGATTTCGGGAGGGTCTGGCGTCAGCTGCATCGGTTGGGCTAGCTCACCTCGGGGAGGTAGATGAACGCCGTGGTGGCGGCTGCGAACCCTAGCAAGCTTGTGACGATGGACGGGAGGAGGTAGGGATACGTCTTGAGCAGTGTGGACGAGTTGAACACGGCGTAGCGTGCAGCAGGCGTCGAGAGGGAGCCGCCGATAAGAGGTCTGTCATCAGCTGTCGCTGCCGCCCGACTCACCCTAGGGAGAACCCTGTGGCCAACGCGGGCGAGAATATAGCCCACGCTGCCATCAGCTCGGCCGTCGTAGCCCCACTCACCTCTGATCACATGCTGCTTGTCACACAGCTCGGATACCATTGTCCTGCTCAGCACGCCGCACGCCGCACAGCACCCGACTGCCGTCAGCCCGGCCTCGGTCTGTACACTCACACAAGGCGCGGATGAACATGACCGAGAAGACTGAATCGGCGAACCCAAACGAGAACGCAAAGAGGGCCATGGACGCCAACGAGATGACAAACACGGGTTTCCGCCCGAAACGATCGCCAAGGTTGGCCATGAATGGCGCCGTGATGGATTCGGTCACTTGGAGCAAACCGTCCTGGGATCAGCTGCACCGTGCTAGTCACGACTCACTGCGGTCGCGACGTAGACTCCGAGCGCGTCGTCCGAGATGCCAAAGCTCTGCATCAGTTGCGGCATGTAGGGAAAAACCTGGCATCAGCGATGTAGCGGCAGCAGCACCCACCACTGTGAACGCGACGCCCTCGGCCATGCGCGAGACGAGCAGCGGGAAGAACGATCTCCACGGGAAGGACATTGAGCGTAGACGTTGTGGTTGCAAGCGCAGAGAAGAGTCATCGTGGAATCGCGATGGTGAGCTTGACGATCAACTGTCAGTACATTGTCGTGGAGCCCCGAGCGGGCCGTCAGCCGTCAGCGATCCGTTAGTGACCAGCGCGATAACAGAGCTCCATCCCAGATCTACAGAATACAAGCACAGCAAACCCCTCACGCGCTGCAAACGTCAGTCGAGCCCAGCGACCCTAGCCACTCACTGTCTCCGGTATTCGCCCACGACCATGGCGTGGTCACGCTCGTACGGCTCGAGCGTCAACTGCTCCTTTGGCTTGACAAACTCTGCGCGCAGTTTCGAGACTTCGGACGCGAACACGGCTTCGGGTGAGGCCGTCGAGTCGATGCACGACGCCTTGATCGAAATGACAATGTGGCCGCCGTTTTTGAGGAAGAATTGAGCATTGTACGTGACGATACGCGCTTGGTCGGGTTGCGCGACGTCGGCAAAGATGACGTCGACTTGGTTGATGAGCATGCGGTATTTGGACGGGTGGCGCGCGTCCTCGACGATGGCTGCGAGCGTTAGCGAGCGCAACAGCGGGTGGGATCAATAGCATACTCACGGACAATGTTGGTGCGCTTCTTGGCCATGTTGATCAGGTCACGGCCTGAACGGTGGGAAAACTCGACGGCGTAGAGGGTGCCCTCCGGACCGATAATGTCGGATACGTGCGAGCATGAAGTGCCCGAGGCCGCACCGAGGTAGAGGACCTTGGCTCCCGGCTTGATCTGCGGGGGTCAGTGCCGGTACTGAGATATAGCAGGCTGCGGCTGCTGCTGGACTCACGTGAATGTGGTCGAGACCACCCAAGATGCCAGCGGCAAGCTTGCTCCTGAACGGGTTCCACACTCGGTACTCGACCTTTTCCTCCTCGCCCGTCTCCGGGTTGGGCGTCGCGATGCTGATCCGCTTTTCGCCGTAGACGGATTCACCTGGGACCATGTTGCGCGTGACGAGCAGGTGTTCCTTGCCTTTTGCAACAAAGACACCGGCGTGCTTGTGTGGTTCGAGCGTGACGCTCGCACCGCCCCGGCCACCGAGACCGGGCTTGCCGCCGCGAGCACCACCGCGCGGGCCACCACGACCAGGAGGTCCTCCACGACCACCGCGAGCGACGCCGCCTGGGATGTTAGCTTTGTGATGGGGATGGGAGACTACACACCACGAGGAGCACCACGACCGCCTGGAGGGTCAGCCCGACACTGGACTCCTACAGAGCAACGTACCACCACGGCCACCGAATCCACCACGATCACCACCGCCGAAACCACCGCGACCGCCGCCACGGCCACCTCCCCGACCTCCACGGTCGCCGCCAAAGCCACCACGGCCACCACCACGACCACCACGTTCACCTGCGGGTATCAGTCTCGCTCCCACGAATCGCAGGGACACGAACCGAAAGCCATTGCGTTCGCTGTCCTGTTCTGATGCTGTTGAGCGCTGTTGCTACCACTTGCACACCGGTTGCGATGATCCGACAGAAAGTGCAAAGTGAGCAAACACGGTCGACAAGTTTTCCGCGGATTAAACGCAATTTAATCGGAAAAAGAAAAAGACCCGATTTGCCACCCACCCTGGTAGAGATGGAGGGGGGCGACGAGGCCATAGGCAAAGTCGGAAAACGGTATAGCAACGTCGACACGGTCTGCACAGGACGAAGAGCAGACACTCGTGGGGATCAAACGCCAGTTTGAACGGAAGAAATCGATCAGGAAACGACCGAGATCGGTGAGTGCAGACGTTGGCGTGGGATCGTCATATGGTGTCGGTTGGCGGCCCATCGTGATGCTGGAGCTGCAGGCGGGTGGTATCAGCGATCAGCAGTTGGCGAGCTGATCGTAGCCGTGTGATTGTACAACCGTGTTGCGTTTTGACTGGGTGGTGACCGCCGTGGTCTCTACGTGCCGGCCGCACTCAACATTCGTCCGGTGTCGTCCAGACGTGCATATGGCGGTGACGCATTCATGCACAAGCGGCTGTCGATCAACTGTCTGTACACATGGACGTCTCCGCCATGTGCATCGTCCAAAGCTCATCAATCGCGGCGCCTAGCCGGCTCGAGCTGTGCAGCAGATGTCCGGACCGGCTGCGTCGGTCTTCATCCGCCTAGCCCGGGCCAACGTGTCAAGCTCAACGTTGCGAGTAGCACTACCGTGGTGCATGCTCGCAGTGGTCGGGACAGCCGGGTGGGTACGGCTATGGCTGATCAGGCGATCTAGTCTCCCGACTAATTGCGCGGTCAAGCCGGTCGTCAAGCTGCTTCACCAGCTATGGTAGATCTCGTGTGATCGTTTGAACACTGAGTCTTTTTAAACCGATCTGCGGCACTGCGAGCGCATCCGTCACCTTGACACGAGGCAGTTGCTCAGATAATCGTACCAAAGCCAGACACTCTTGTCCGGTCGAGGCAACCTCTTGAGCTGGCTAGACGTTCGAGGTTGTGCGCCATCATTTGCAGCTCTTGGTGACGTGTGCCAATCATCTCCTTTGTCAGAATCCCTGCTCGCTCGCAAGAGGAGCGGCTGCGGCACGCCAGATGAATCAGTGCTCGTCCTGAGCTGTCCGCACGCCATGTCACAAGCCAGTGTGGACCAGAGCTCTCATTGTTTGCTTGCACATGCCCAGCGTGGCGCACAAGGGATCAGATCTACGTTGTTCACCTTTGAAACGCCCAAGTGGTGCCATGTCCAGGCCAACATTGTCCAGTGCAGCGAGCAGCTTGCAGTGCCGTGTTGACTTTTTCTATGCGGGCTGACATCGGTGCGATGCGGCCAGGTGGGTCGTTGGCCAGCCTGCCGTAATGGTCGTTGGCCTGCATCACGGGCGTGAACTTCGCTAAGCCCTAGGACAGTCGCGCGCGTCGCTGGATCCTAGAGACGCTACTGCTCGGCGGCCTGTCAGATTGGGAAGCAGTGCGATCTCTCTACAATGGTGTGCCTCCGACATTGAATAGAGCGCCGAGATCCTTCGACGTGATGGGCCTGCCCGAGGCGGATCGGCGTGGGTCGCTGTTTGTGCGCCCTTTGTGGGCAACAATGCACCCGTCATACCTCTATGCGCGGACGTCACTGGGCGACATGTCGCGATTTGAGCAGGTCAAAGCCGAGTCAATCTCCGACGCTGACGCCTTGACCTAACTTCCATTCGTCGAGTGTCGCTCAGCGGCCTACTCTACACATGCAGAGGCCTCGTCTGCCGCCACTTATCCTGCCCGAGCTGACCTCTTTAGAACATGTCACTCAACGCCACCACGACCCTGTACCCGCGGCTGATCACCGCGCTGCACTCGCTCCCGCCCTCGCCGTACCGCCCAAAGCCAGCGATGCAGCTCGGCGAAGCGCTGCAGGGGTTTGTCGACCGCGCGTTTGATTTCCCCGGGCCATCCGATGGCGCCAAGGAGTTGAGCGCCGGCGGACTCCAGCTGCCATCGGCCGAAACGCTCGATGCGGCCGTCGCCAAGCTCTCGCCTGTTGATCTCGAGCGCGCCGAGGGCATGCTGAGTGTGATTGAACGGTTAAAGGGGGACGCTGCGTTGACAGAGGTGGGTCAGAGATCGGACGACCGCGCTGACGTGGCTAGTATCCGCCGACGGCGTCGACGCTGTCACCACCGCACGACCCGCACTTTTACACTCGGTTGTACGATGGTATCCTTAAGAGCCAGCGGGGAGAGGGCCGGAGTTGGGTTCGAAAGTTTTTCCAGCTGCGAGGGGATGCGTGATGCCACTTTGCGTTGCGCCTATTTCGGTGCCTATTGCAGCCACCCGAGCCTACACATGCGCCTATTGCAGAAGTTGCGGAAGCCTAACTCGCGCGCCTACCGCAGCAACGACGAGTTTCGCCCCATCGACTCGACGGCGTCTTGAACATCTTGATCACCATCAGCAGCGGTCGAGCTCTTGCTTGCAAGTCAGCGTAGGAGAAAGCCACAGTCCGTACGATCCCAACGAGCCCAAGATCACGACTCGAAACCCAGCCGAGACCCCGCATGCTTTGCTAGTGTGACCATGTTCATCCCGCCGTCCACTCCCACCGCGACGCACGCTCAACCGCAGGCAGAAGCAGGGCCATCGCGGCCGCCTTGGCAGCACCAGTACAATGGCATGATCCCGCCGAATCAGCCTTACTATCCGCAGGCGGGGCCGAGCTACGCCGGAAGAATACCGCCTCGGTACGATTACGCTCCTCAGCCGCCGTATTATCACCCAGCGTACAGGCCGCAGCACCAGCAGCAGCCAATGAGCCATCTGCACTACCACCCGATCCAGCAGCAGTACCCTCACCCGCCCGTGCAGCAGCAGCCTCAGCCTCCACCTGAACCGCCGGTCGAGCCCGTCCAGGCATCCACCACGACGTTGAACCCGGCAGCGCAGGGGTTCACGTACGCCCCGAAAACACCAGCGGCAGAACCAGTCTATGCGTCGGTCACCCATCCACCGTACAACCCGGCCCCGATCCCACCCCACGTCGCAATGATGTACCAGGGCTATCCGCCAATGATGCTCGGCATGAACCCGTATCAGTACCCGTATCCTGTCCAGCACTATCATCAGATGCCTGTCCCGCCTCAGCCGAGCCAGGCGACAACGGCGAGTGGGCCGACCAGTGTCGCCGAATCGACACCGCCGACGACGGGAGCCAGTCCGGCCCTCAGTGCAGCGCAAGTCACTCCTACAAAAGCGCCGGTGGTCCTTGAGCCAGAAGCCGCGTCGGTGCCGGATGTTCAGCACGCAGTATCGTCACCCCCTGCACCCTATACGTACCTGTCCCACCCCGCGCCGAGCAGCTATGTCCTGTCCTCTCGCCGGCCGCAAGACCCCTCGACCGCACCGATCATGTCCTTTGGCACGCAGTCGACCATGCCGCAGAGGGTGCGCGAACAAGCGACGACGCTGCCGTCGGCTTTGACTGCAACTCGGCGGAGAGCGCGACCGGCACCGGGCAAGGCCATGGTGTTTGGCGTTGGCGTTGGCGAGGAGCAAGTGCGCGAGGTCAAGTTGGTCTTTGGCTCGATTGAGGCGGAAGAGTTGGAGGCGACACCGTCTACGCCGAATGTGGTGCCGCCGCCCGTATTGGACTCGACGCCGTCCCTCGCGCCAGCGCAAGCTGAAGAGGTAGCGACGGTGGCAGAACCGGAGCTCCCTGCGGCCGTTGCTGCTTCTGCTGCTCTTGCTCCTACTGCACCGGCCCCCGACATCTCTGCGCCTGTCACCGCTGCACCCATCCCTGCTGCCGCCACCCCTGCACCGGCACCGGCGCCTACCACTCCCGCACACATCACTGCCCCGCCAACATCCGCCCCGAAACCCGTCAGCTGGGCCTCGCTCGTCAAAAGCTCTTCCACTACACCCTCCGCCTCCACGTCCAAACCCGTTTCGACCGCCCCGACCGCCTCCGCATCACCCTCTGCCACCCCCGTCGAACCCGAAGCAGGCCCGTCGAAACCCAACGGCACACGCCCACCCGTCTTCAACTATGCTGCTGCGGCTGCACGCTCACCTGCCGAAGAGTTTGCGCGCTTGCTCAGCGAAGGCATTTTGCCGGATCAGGGCAAGGGTAAGGGTCGCGAGCGGACTGTCACGATCCCCCGTGGACTCGTCAACATGGGCAACATGTGCTTTGCCAACTCGGTGCGTTGCACGGATTGATTAGGCTAGGCTGACGCCTGCAGATCCTCCAAGTGCTCGTGTTCTGCACGCCTTTTGCACAGCTCTTCGAAGAGCTCGGCAAGCGCCTTCAGGCCGATCTAGCCCGGCGCACACCACTGGTCGAGGCTATGTAAGTCTGCGACAGGCACTGAATAATCTAACCCCGCAGGATCCTCTTTCTGCGCGAGTTTACCGTCACCCCCGCGGCCCCCACCGGCCACGCCAACGGCGACAAGCTCGACAGCACCGACGCGTTCCTGCCTGAAAACGTCTATGAAGCGATGAAGCTCAACAAGCGGTTCGACTCGATGCGCAGAGGGCACCAAGAGGACGCGGAAGAGTTTCTCGGTTTCTTTCTCAACACTCTGCACGAAGAGTTGCTGTTGCTCCACGCGCGCACGCAGCCGGCGACGAATGGGCCGAAAGTGCCAGCACCGACGACGGAGGGCGAGCACGAGGAGCGCGAGGTCGAGCGCCCGGTCAGCCCTGGCGCGGATGGCTGGCTAGAAGTGGGGAAAAAGCAAAAGACCAACGTTGTGCGGAATGTAAGTTGACCCAGTCTGGGCGTTGCTGACGGCAGACCGAGGCTAGGGAATCGGCCGTCTCGCGCATCTTTGGCGGCAAGCTGCGTTCGGTCTTGCATACGCCCGGGCAAAAAGACAGCGTCACGCTCGAGCCGTATCAGCCGCTCCAGCTTGATGTCGACCACCCTGCGGTCGTGACGCTTGCTGACGCGCTGCGGCACCTCAACGAGCCAGAGACCGTGCGCGACGTCTGGAGCGCGAGTCGCGGCGCCAACGTGGATGCGACAAAGCAAGTATACGTCGAGACGCTGCCACCTTGCTTGATCCTCCACCTCAAGCGGTTTGTGTATGACGCAAAGGAGCACCGCGTCGTCAAGCGCTCCAAGCCGATCGCGTACGGGACCGAGCTCGTCATCCCGCCAGGTGAGTCCATCCCACGCACACCCCCGCTGACAGACAGAAATCATCTCGCCTGCGCGCCGCAACACACAATCAACCAAATACAAGCTCTTTGGCGGTATGTCTCTCTCATCGTAGTACCGGCTAACCCACAGTCATCTACCACCACGGATCAACCGCTTCGGGTGGCCACTATACCGCCTGCGTCGCGCGCCAAGACGGCTCTGGGTGGATCCACCTCGACGACGAGTCGATCGCGCCCGTCCCGACGGACCAGGTTGTGATCTCGCGCGAGGCGGCGATTGAAGGCAAGGCGGGTGAAGTCGGGCTCGCAAGGAGAGAAAAGTGCGCGTATCTTGCTTTCTATCAGCGAGTCTAGCAATGCATTGCATGGTAGTGCAGACTGGCTGGTCTTGCTAGATTCGGTAGCGGCGGTTGCTACTTCTCCTAGCACTGCTCATGCGAGCGTCGTGCTAGAGCTGTCCCCGTGACGCGGATCCAGTCGCGCAGCGGTCTTCCCACCACTACAACCGTTGACAACAGCTTGGAGCGCTTCTTGATCACCGGAAGAACCCAGCTACTGTACTAGATCGCACAAGCGTCATCTCCCACCTCGCAGCAATCGATAGAACCCGACATGTCCTGGAATCAGTACCCCGGAGGCGGCCATCACAACCAGCCGCCGCCGCCGCCATGGGCCAACCAGCAGCCGCAAGTCCAGTCCCAGCGCCCAAACTCATGCTGATACATCGCAGAGGCTACGGCCAGCCGCCACCACCCCCGTTCCCGGGGTCCGTCGCGCACAAGTGCATGACTATGGCTGACGTAGTCATAGGGGAGGCTTCGGCGCACCGCCTCCACCGCCGAGCTTTGGCGGAAACGGCTACCAGCAGGGAGGCTACAATGCGCCTCCGCCTCCGCAGCAGCAGCAGCAGTATGGAGGGTATGTTGATGCGTCTCGAGAGCGGGCTGACGAGTTAGCTACGGCGGAGATGGGTATAACCCGGGTTATGGCGTGCCGACGGGTGCTCCTCCTCAGCAGCACTATGCGCAAACGTATGTTCGATCTGGGAGACTTGGGCTGACGGCAGTGGCGCGGGGTATAACCCGAACCAAGAGTATCAGCGCGCGAACCACCCGCCTGGAGGTGCACCCCGTAGGTCTGCCGTCGTGAATGAGCCGAGCTGACCGACAGATCGCCCACCGTCGCAGCAGCAGCACTATGGTCCACAGATGCAGGGCCAGGGCGGCGTGCAGCAGCCCTACTTTCAGTATTCGCAGTGTAGGTTAGCGCACGCGAGTTACCATACGCTGAACTGGCAGGCACCGGCAAGCGCAAGGCGCTTTGCGTAAGCTCTCCTCTCGCCGACCTTGCTGACTGCAGATCGGGATCAACTACGTCGGCACGAGTTCAGCGCTAGCCGGGTGTATCAACGACGCGCACAATGTGCAGAAATTCCTGATCGGTGAGTGCCCCCCGCGTGATCGCGCTAACGGTAGACCGCTACAAGTACCGATCGGAAGACATGGTCATGCTAACCGATGACGCGCGTAACCCGCGCCAGATCCCGACGCGCGCCAATATGCTTCAGGCGATGCGCTGGCTCGTGCAGGGTGCTCAGCCGAACGATAGTTTGTTCTTCCACTAGTGCGTTGCGGGGTGTGTGGGGCGCGCTGATGGTCAGTTCTGGTCACGGCGGGCAGACTAAGGATTTGAACGGTGACGAGGATGACGGCTATGATGAAGGTGGGTCGTCGTGTGTTTGCGTGAGCTGATCGCAGTCATCTACCCGCTCGATTTCAAGCAGGCAGGCCATATTGTTGATGATGAAAGTGAGTTTTCCTCTGGTTGAACCAGCTGACACCGTAGTGTGAGTTGCATCCGCCAAACGGCACTGACAATCAGCCACGACGTGCTCGTCAAGCCCCTTCCGGCCGGCTGCCGGCTGACCATGATCTTCGACTCGTGCCATTCCGGCACAGCGTCGGATCTACCCTACGTCTACTCGACCGAGGGGGTCATCAAGGAGCCCAACCTGCTCGCAGACGCCGGCCAGGGACTCCTCAACAGCGGCATGAGCTACCTCAAGTAGGTGGCGGCGCGCGTAGCTCGTACTGACAGCAGGGGCGACACGAGCGGCATGCTCAAGGGGCTCATGGGGTCAGTTTGGGCACTTGTGTGGAGCAACGGCGCTGATAGCATGTAGGATTGGCAAGCAGATGATGGGCAGTAACTCGGGCGCTGTGGAGCGCGCGCGCCAGACCAAGACTTCGCCCGCGGACTGTATCCAGTTTAGCGGCTGCAAGGATGACCAAACGGTGCGTTGGCGCTATCGTGTTCCGACCGTGTGCGGCCAACGTCTATTATGACTCCGCCTATCGCCGTGGCCTCTCCCGGCGCGCTACCCATTTTCTCCCAATGCGCTCCTCAATTTGACCTCTCGCGCGCCGTGCACTCCCCACTCGCTAACACGCCGCAGAGCGCCGACACTCAAGTCGCTTCCGTGGCCACCGGCGCAATGTCGTACGCGTTCATCGCCGCGCTCAACAAGTACCCCGAGCAGAGCTACAAGCAGCTTTTGAACACGATCCGGGACGAGCTCCGGAACAAGTACTCGCAGAAGCCGGTGCGCCGTGTGTGTGATCCTCTAACGCACCTGACACACGCAGCAACTGTCGGCTTCGCACCCGATTGACACCAACCTGCTGTTCATTTGCTAGTGGTCTGGTCTATGCAGTTTATACTATCGCTAAAGTTGGCCGCTTAACCCCCGCGCGATAACGCCGGATAACGCCGATCGCCGTTTCAAGGGGTTTGTACCTCCCTTTGCAACATTTCAACCGCATCAACGCTTTCTTCACTTTAACAACCAAGATCAATAGCAGCAATGCGTGCGTACGCGTACCGAGGGTGTAGGAGGGTGCTGATGCATCCGCGCTGCAGCTCCCAAGAAGCAAAAGGCGCAAAAGATGACGCTCGCCGACTTTGTGGCCGATCAGGGTGAGTCCGAGGAAGGCGTCGGGCGGAGTCTATCTCTACCGAGTTTGGTCTTCACGCTCGACGTGTCCTGCAAGGATTAGCGCTGACGAATCTTTCCTCGTTATCGTACATCTACATCACCTCGGATCGACCCAATCGCATTAAACCTCCCGCTCGCCAACCCGATACCATGACGCGTCGGGACTAATCCAACAGCCACAGGGTCGTGGGCAGACGAAGCTGACGATCTCCCAACGGCGCGTGAGTCCTTTGTCGGGGTTTGAAAGGGATCGGGCTGGACGCGGCGGTGAGATGTCTTGAGGGAGAAATTTTGGAACCGGACCACGGGCAAGATGTGTTGTCGGCCAGCCTCGCGAAACACCGCTGCTCGATCGCCATTCGAGGCTGTACGGTCGTAGCAACGATCGCCGACCTTGAAAACCCACGGGCCGCGTGTTCAGTGAGATCCAGTCGCTGCCCGGCACGCCGTTTAACCGGCCGGCTGCGACGTGCACTCGGCTTCGTTGTGCCCTTGTGAGTTTGATCCTTGTAGCCGTCTGGCTGCCGGTGATGGCCACATGAGCACGTATCGCTCGTGCTCGTCGTGTCAGTGGTTGGATCAACTGCTGCTTGTGTCGCCCTGACCGTCGCTTTACGGAGAGCACATCGACAAGACCGGGTCTGGAAGACGATCCTACGGAATGGCGGCCCGGACCTCATGAGTTTCAGAATCGCTGTCTTCGGTCGCACCCGAGTACCCTTATCATGCGGGTTGCGGATCACAGCGCGATGTGCTCGCACCAAAGGCTGCCATCGAGACGCCATTGTCACACGTGCTCACACCGCTGCGTCACAGTTCGGCGATCGAATACGATGGCTTGGCTTTGAGACGTGCTCTGCTGAACTTTATGTCGGCGTCTAGGTTGCTTCCGTACGAGGATCAACTGCTGCATCGACGCTGGGTCCCGCCCGGGGGTGGCCGCTTTGCCTGGCAGAATGTTCAAGTACGACAGTGACGGGCTTGCAATGATCACCTGTCTAGATCTAGGTCCGCGCTTCCTGCGCCGTAGCAGGCGCACCATGCCCTGCAGCTGTCATTCAGGTATTCACTGTCGGATAGCAGCGACGCAACAACATAGAACAATTGGCAGCCGGCTTGGCCGCGCTTGACTCACGCACATCACACTTGCCACACCCTGCACTCCGGCCAACTGCACTCGAGCAATGCTGACGACCCTAGCTGCGCCCAAGGACCCCAACGCGCTACGCCGCGGTGATCCCGGCTACTTTGAGAGCCGCCCGGCACTGGCAGACCGCGACCGGGGACCACCCCGTGATGAGCTCCCGATCCCAACCCGGCCGCCGTACACGGCGTTTGTCGGCAACCTCACGTTCGAGACGGGCGAGGGGGACCTCCAAGATTTCTTCACCGGCATTAGCGTGAGTCATCGTCTCGCAGACAGCGCTGACCTCAGACTGTATCGCACAAATTGATCAAGGACCACGACGGCAAGCCCAAGGGCTTTGGCTATGTCGAGTTTAGCGACCAGGACGGGCTCAAGTCGGCGCTCGAGATGACGGGTGGGCAACTGCTTGGGCGCACCGTGCGGATCAGCGTAGCCGAGCCTCGTAAGTTGACAATCGTGATTGAAATCGCTAATGTCAGCCACCTCCCGGAGCGGCGGCTTTGGCCCATCGCTCGCCGACGAGACGTCGCAATGGCGTCGTACCGGTCCCCTTCCTACCCCTGCCGCTTCGTCTCGTCCCGGACGGTCATTCGACAGCCCCCGTATCGACGAGGACCGCGACTGGTCGGCCGCGCGAGGCAGCAAGTTTGTCCCTGCGGCTGGTGCCCCGCGGCGCGAGTCTTCAGGCCCAGGCTTCCAGCGTGAAGGTCCTGGTGCCGATGATGCGAGCGCTTGGCGAAGTGCTCGGCCTCTTGACACTGGTCGTGAGGCACCGCCTCATCGCGGTCCGGCAGCTGTCAGCCCAGGCCTAGCGGACAGTGAGCAGACGTGGTCGCGAGGCTCACGATTCCGCGCTCCTGAACCGAGTCAGCCGAGAACGCCGACGACCGAGACGGAAGACCGCGACTGGCGTGGCGCACGCAAAGGTTCGACCTTGAACAGCCGGCAAGGCAGTGTCGATGGCGAGAGCAACCCCAACTCGCCGCAAATCACCCGGCGCGCGCTCAACCTGCTTCCTCGTACCGGCTCGACCACCTCGACCCCTCCTCCGGCAAGTGACGCCGGGTCGGCTTCGTCGGCCACCACGCCGGCCAAGGCGTCGCCGTTTGGCAACGCCAAGCCGATCGACACTGCCGCGCGTGAAGCCGAAGCGGCTGCGCGCATGGCCAAGCGCGAGGAAGAGCGCAAAGCGCGTGAAGAGGAGCGCAAGGCTGCAGCCAAAGCCAAGGCCGAACCTCGCGACCAGCCCAAGCGCGTCCACCCGTCGCGTGCCGACTCGCAAGAAAAGGTCGTCTCGCCTCCGCCAGTGAAAAAGGACTTGCCAAAGGAGAAGAAAGAGGTCCGCCCGGCGTTTAGCTTTGCCGCGGCCGCCCGGGCAGAAGGCGTCGTCGAGGACGCAGAGGTCGAAGAGGTCACAAACGGCGTCGACGGCGTCGCCGTCTAGTTGTAGGTCGTAGCGGCATGCATAGATATGACAAGACCAAGATTTCGTTTGATGTTGTTTGATCTCCTCTCCTCTCAGAACGCCGTTAACCTCCTCTCGCTTTCCTCTCAGCGCCGTCAGATCTTCTCTTGGATTGCTAGTGCTTGGAAATGGTGTGCGTTGCTGGCGTTGTTGGAATCAGCGCGATCGGGAAGCAGCAGTGACTGACCCCCGTGGCGTCACCCTCTCGATCCGCCTCCGCAACTCGGCTTCGCTGCAGCCCTCCTCCTCTATCCGTTTGCATGCTCGATGGATCATCAGGGGGTCGCGCGAGGCATAAGCACCTTCAAGGATGCAGAGGTAGGGGTTGATAGTTATTCTGATTTCGTCGGCCATTTTGCCAAAAAAATACCATTGGGGAGATGCCAATGCCTCCCGGCGAGGGTCGTCCTCGGGCAGCAGGTGGAGCACATGACGAACGTATTCGTTGTAGCGTATAGTCATATACCGGGCAAAGAATGAGTAGATTGTGTACATGGGGATGTCGGTGGGTTTCCAGGGGTAACGGGCTCGGTCGCGCATCGGGCAGCCTGCTTGTTCCATTTTCCGGTCAATCTCGAGATGCACGTCGGGAGGCGCGTCGAAAAACTCCATTGGATCCGGGAGGAAAGGGCCAGACCAGCCAGGCTGTGAGATGTGAACGGTTGGGTGATGTGTTTCTGCACGTACGTGAGACGAGTCGACCGTGGGCGTTGGCGTTGGCGGTTGTGGTGACAGGGATGAGTAGTACCAAAAGACACTGCCGACGAGTCTCTGAAGAGCGCCAGTCGGTTGCTGAACCAGTCTTCGGAGCAGCGCAAGCGGCGCGAGTACCAGATGGCAGATTAATCTGAAGAGCATGTCGTTGCGAGAAGAGGGGAACGGCGAACGAGTCTGATGACATCTAAATGGCCAGTCACGTGACAGTGGCTTCTCGACTGGTTCGAGGCGGGTCGCCCGCTCCAGGCGGAATGCAAACATGGATTTGCAGGAGTACTGAGTCCCGGAACGTCCCGTTGTACATCACAACCGCCATGTCCTCCCTGACCACCCCCACCCATCCTTCTCGCAAACCTTATCCTACACCAGAACTCGCTCAGGATGTAGCTCGAGTACGCTTCAACGGGCACCGTCAACTTCAAGAGCGCATCGACCGCAGGGGCCGCATAATGGTCGCTATCGTCGAGAAGAGCGGTCTCATGGCAGAAGAGGAGTGCTGGGCGTTTGTCGAAGACTTGGACGAGTTTCCAGTTAGTATTGATGGGCTCGAGGCAAAGCACTCTCGGGATATAGCACCGGTGAGTTCGTGCGGAGAGGTTTGAACAGCGACTGATGCACTCAGGCTCTCGCCGTGGCCGTGCGTGAGGTCTGGGACGGTCATCGCCTAGACCCCAACAACCCGCGGTATCCCAACTACCCATACATCGCACCTGCCTCCTACAACCACAAGGGTTCAACCCCTCGTGAGGTACACCATTGGGCCGAGCGGGCGCGCGACATCGCAAACGGGGCTGCGCATGATTGTACTCGGCAGCAATTTGCGCAAATTATTCTCTGGTGCTTGGGCTCCAGCTGGGTCCCATTCCAAGGCAAGTGGACTTTAGCACCCGAACAGCACACACTCCTCAACGGAGTCATGTCACAGGCGATCACTAGAGGGCTGTGCGATGCGGTATGTGAGCTCTCGCCTATACTGCTGGGATCCTAGTAGTCTGACGCTGCGCAGAATGACGACGTTGAGGTTGCACTGCAAAAGATTGATCCACAGACGTGGGAGGAGGTGTTAACAACGATTATCTAGGTTCTTGCAGTGCTGTATCTTCTATAATGGTGCATATGCTTGTGATTGGTATCGTTGGCGAATGAACAGCTCAAGACAAACATTGCCTGGTTTTGTAACGCTCTCGTACAACTCAATTGGACACTGTGATGGAATCGGACACGGGACGTTGGGTGATGACGATGAGACGAGGTCTTTCTGCGACCCCTTTGACCATAAAAAGCGCAGGCTCGCGGTGCTGTCGTGTGTTCCAAACTACCTATGCTCACCCAGCTCCCCGTAGGACATCAATATCATCAAACTCGTGTAGTAGATCTCTGTATCATCGTCCAACTCCATAGATCTTCTCGGGTTGCAGTTGTGCTAGCTGATGGGCACTACGTCGCACTGTCAGTCGACAAGCAGCAAGAAGCCGATTGTACTCACCTGGACTTGGGTCGATCAGTCCAGGCTGGAGAGCCAAACTCATCTAGATGCTCGCTAGGGTCGTCATCGTCGAGACACTCGCTACAGTCGTCAGATTTGCCATACAGTGAGAGACTTGCAATCGCGTGGCTACCTTTTCAAGCTGTTGGTCCAGCTCTGCCCTCGGGTAGCCAATGTATTCGTCTTGCTCATGCAAGTCGACATCCTACCTTGGTCAATCCATGCTGAAGAGCCGGGCTCGTGGGAAAAGAGGTGCGCGCCGCTGGTCGTCAGCTTTGTCTTGCTGTGAGAGACTCACCCTCGTGAAGTCACCTCTTCAATCCTCTGGTCCAACTCTGCCGCGGTCACACTCCACTGCTGCTGACGAATAAACTTGAGCTCTTCCGGATCGACCGTCTCGACAGCCCACTGTAGCTGGGGCCGATCTTGCAGGCAATGTCATTCCCCATCTCGATGAAGAATTCCGCTGGATACTGCTTGACTGCTCGGCGTGGATCGTCCAAAGGTAACGGGCAATTGAGGCTGCTGTGGTGGTTAGCGCACGTACATGTACAAGGAGAATTGCCAAAGGTTCCAATGGGTCTTCGAAAGGTTGGCGCTCACGCGGGAAACGTACATCGTTGTAGAGAGGTCCGTTCAGTTGACCGAGTCTCGCAGTGGATTTCCGTAGGGGTATGAAAACAGTCTGTCGGATCCGGGAGGAACGGCCCAGACCAACCGTGCGCGGTCGGTCGTGACTCCTGATGGACGTGGGACTTGCACGTTTCATCTCTTGAGGGTAAAGGATGCAGCGGGTTGGCGATGCGCTGTCGGCAACACTTCCGGCTGCTAGACGTGAGCAACGTCGTCGAAGCAACGAGCACTCACCGCAGGCCTCTGAAGCAGCGCGTTCAACAGTACGATCCCACACCCCAGCAGAGCGACGCAGAGGAGCGCGAGGGGTCGATCGGTCAGCGACATGGTTGTGGATGTCTTGCGCCAAAGTCGGCGTTTATGTCAGCGACGGTGGATCAGCCTGTTGCGAGGAATGTGGAGACTGCCAAGTTGTGCATATCATCAACTGTGATCACTGGTCTGCCAAGCCTCCCTAATGAGATCACTCACACGTGCGGTAGATGGGCGTTGCTGAAATGTCAGCATGGTACGAGCAGTGCTGACAGTGACCAACCCTCGCGGCCGCACCCTCTCGATTCGCCGATTCAACTCGGCCTCGTCGCAGCCACGCCACTCGTTTTCTGACTGGACGTATTCGATGATTTCAGGATCGCCGGATCGTCGAGCGTTCTCCAATGGCTCGAGGTAGACTTCGATTGTCTTGAAAATCTCGTCCTTGATCGTTTGAAAGAAATCGGACGTGAACGTCTGTAGGATCGCTCGGCGAGGGTCGTCTAGAGGTAGAAGGAAGTGCAAATTCCAATGGTAGCTGGTGTAGCGTTCGTGCGAGTAGAAGGCGTAGGCGGTATAGATAGATGAAGATTTCTCATTGGGCCACCGCTGCCGAGGGTAGCAAGCCGTGTCCCACATAGGATGGCCGTGCTTGCGCATTTGCAGATCGATCTCGTAGTGGATGTCGGGAGGCGCATGGTAGAATTCCATGGGATCGGGCAGAAAGGGACCGGACCAACCAAACTGCGCTGTCAGCAACGACCAGCGTAGTAGATATCCTGCCCGCTCACGTATTGGACGCTCTTCAGAGTACTTGCAGGCTGTTTCTCTGACGTATAGGGCAGGACTTCGTCATTTGACCGAATTGACCGCGTCGCTCGTGCTGACTGGCCGCTGTCAGCAAGAGCGCTGATCGGACCACCCACGTACATTGAGCTTGCGCAAGAGGTAGTGAGAGAGCCAGAGTAAGCAGCAGAGGGCCACCGCGGTCATAAGGACAAGTGTCTGGATGCTGATGCACACCATGGTCGTTGCGGTTGAGGGACTGATGGCGGCGCGGCTATTGATTTCAACCGGCGCTCACCTGTCACGTGGTCGGTGTGGCGATACCGGGGCGTTGCCAGCGTGGATACGATCTCGAGTCTCATCCACTCGATTGACGCGGTCGTGTGGGACAACCTTGAAAAGCTGTAGGGGGAAGGGAGCTGTTGCATGTAGCGTATAAAGAGATACATACGTTGTATGTGAGAGTCTCAGATCGAGCATGACGAG
This sequence comes from Holtermannia corniformis, assembly GCA_001599935.1. Taxonomy (NCBI): domain Eukaryota; kingdom Fungi; phylum Basidiomycota; class Tremellomycetes; order Holtermanniales; genus Holtermannia; species Holtermannia corniformis. Next base: position 3,885 of record BCIJ01000043.1, on the reverse strand, counting down.
CTGAGAGCATCTATCGCACGATGTGTCACACAGCCACACTCGGGCTGCAGACACTCGGGCTGCAGCGGAAAAGTGTAACCCCCATGAAGCAAAGCCCAGATGCCGAGTGGCCCGTGGGGCATATGAGATTGCGGCTGCTCAGCGGCTCGTGGTGACATACGCAAGGCATGGTACAATCTGCTGTGGTACCAGAGACCTGCCAAGCCTGCGTCGCAGACGCGGTGCATGTACTCAACGATCGGAGCAGCTGAGATGCTCAGTAGCACCGTCAACCGGTCCCAACGACGACTATGCAGCGTACTAGTGCACTTGACCGCTCCAACGCGTGCATCGCGTTTTGTAAATATTACCGTCCTTCCATGTAGCTTTCATACTGCGACATGGTGARATCACGCTGCAGGAACACAATGAGCATATGCACGGTGTCCGAGTACGGCGGCTCAAAGAGCTAGCACCGTATATGGAAGATCCTCGCTGCCGGAGTCGCCCAGGCGACTGACTGTCTCGTGCATCCGGCAAAGCGCACTTGTGCACACCGCTTCCGCCTCATCAGCAGGCGTCGTTGTGGCTCCGGCTGACTGCTAGATGTTTTGTGCACTCAAGGCCAACGAGCAGTGTCATGTCATATGAGTGCCGACGAGCAGCGGTCTTCAGATATCACCGGCGACAGCGCTCGAGGATGAGTGTACCGGTTATAGTGCGCAGACAGCGCGCTGCATCCCACACACGAAATGAGCTTATCAATGTATAACGCAACGCATGTACTGTACTACACACTGACTGAAAGTTGCTGTATCATACGTGGCTCTGAATCTCACGCGAGCTCGACACATCGGTCCATTCAGTCGGCAAGAGATCGCCTCATGCATTCAACTTGCGTACCCCTTCATCAGCCGGACCGACGGAATATCGACACTGTCCATCGACTGCCTGACCGAGTCACCCGAAAGAGCAGCTGCGTGTGACCCCTACGGCAGAATAGGTTGTGCGCGTGGTCCAGCTTCAGCTGACAAGTCGCAGGCTGGCACAATCAAGGGACATGTCAAGCGATCGACGAGAGATGGGTGCAGTGCTGCACTGCCGAGCAGTGTAGAGGAATCTACCAGTGTGGAGAGGCTGTCACGAATGCCCCGCCACCAAGCGGACCCGAGACATGGGTGGCTACTGTCGTGTAACCCCCAGCAACGACCACCACCATGACCATTCCCCTTGCACCTCGCCTTGTCAACATTCCCGACCGCATCCTCGCCGTCCTCGTCGTCATCGAGCGCAGTCACCTCGATCGTGCTCTGCAGCTCTTCGAGAGGAACAGCCGAACTGTAGCAGCCGGCGAGACACTCACCAGGGATGATGTCGACGAGCCGACATACCACCTCGAGCAGCTCCGTCTGGTTATGCGTGCGATCGACACCCGGTACTCGTTCCTGATGGAGCTGGTGGGTCTTGAACTGATCCTTCGGTGCTGACGAAAGATCTAGTAAGCCGCTTGGAGCGCCATCGAGGAGCACATCGAAGGCACGGACCACGTCGCCACACGTCGCCACGTCGCACAGCTGCTCGTCAACAGCCTCGGACCGAGTTGGAAGCCATTCGAGACGGTCGAGCCCGCCGATCCACATCGGTTCGACGTCCTTGTCCGGTTTGCGGTGTCCCGTCGCTTGCATCCACATGTGGAATGCAGCCGCTTGACCTGACCTTACAACTACAGGACGACTGCTTTGAGGACCAGCTGCGCATGATTGACGGGCAGACGTGGCCTGAGGCCATGTCGTTGAGCTCGTGAGGTTCGGTGAAGAGGGTTTGATTGTCTGATTGGGATGCACTGTGAAATGTATTCGTCGGCCGTTCAAAGACAATCTGCTCGGCACTCACCTGCATCCACGCAAGTGCTGACAGCTCACCACCGGGTTTTCTCATTGAGAGTTACTCTCGTCGTGAGATCGCACCGCAAAGCTTGAGATCGCACAGGCAATGTGAAACGCTGCTGAAACGCGAAACGTCCACCCAAACTCAAAGTGTAGAGGTCGTGCAGAGTGTAAGATGCCAGTGGGTGGATGAGATGATGACAACAGTCGAGCTCGTTGCACCGAGTGAGGCCAGTGCGACACTTTGCTTGTCGCCACCGGGATGTTACCGGCCATCACCATCCACCATGAACATTGGCCAAAAGCTCGTCGTACTCGGCCTCGTGCAAGAGGTTCGTCGTAGACTGCAGAGGATCTGCTAACGCCCATAGTGGTGCGAAGAGTAGCTGAACCAAGTCGAGGCCGAGCTGGACGACTTTCAGCACCAAACTTGCGTCAAGCGATTCAACCGCTGCAGCCGAGTTCGCGATAGGATCGACGATGCACTAGAGGAGATTGCAGAGGCCGACCCTAATGGATATGACGAGTGGGTTGCGGCTTATCGATAGTACGCTGACGAGCAACTTTTACGAGCGAGCGATGCCCGAGAACCCTCACATCTGGGAGAGCACTACACCGTACAAGTGGCTCGAGCGCATCTGGGTCACGAAGAAGCGTGCAATCGAGATGCACGTCGACTGGTGGTGCCAAGCTGTATGGAATCGAGATTCCTATCGGATTCATGGTACGTTTTCGATCCGTTGAGATCGCGCTGAGCCGGCCAGAAACGCACGTACCCACTCAGGCAATTGATGGTACGCACGAATCTGTGCTCCAGCGTACTCATGCCGTACAGAAACAAGCGGTCATCGATTTTCTGACGGAGATCCGAGGCTTCGACAGTCTCATGCAAGCGACTTTGGATGCTGACGTGCGTGCTGGCCAATTGGGGCTGACTCTCGCAGAACGCGGCTTACACTCTTTAGGACGAAGGCTGCCATCTCCGCTGGGAGATCAAAAAGCTCGAGGTTTGTCTGTTGTGCTCCGGGACAGCGCTGACGGGAAATGGATCTGGTAGCGGCAAGTGGTCGCATGCCGGCTGTAAATTTGGGTATCACAGCAATCACTGTACATCCCGAGTCTGATCTACCAGCGGCATTCCCTACTTGTTGCCACGACGAGCCTTAGCCTTGTCGGCGCCTTCGCGCGGGTCATCGGCCCACTGCTGCCCTCTTCAACCGCCCTGCTCGCAGCCTCCTTGGCCGACATCTTCCCATTCTGCGCCTGCGCTTCGGCCCTCGCATTCTGCTCGACGCACGCCAAAGGGTCAAAGGCAGTCATCGCCTCGTCGCCGTCGTCTCGAGCCTTTCCTGACGTGCCTCGAGGATGTCGCGAACGACCCGTGGGTCGATGCCCAGCAGTGCCCCCTTGAGCACGTAGAGGTTTCCAGGGTGCATTGCGGCGATTTCACGAAGAATTTAGTCAAGGAAGGACGCGAGATCATTGTGCGGGTGCGCAATGACGTTTCGCTGGTTCTCTCTGGCCTTGGCCCTCGGGTTTTTGTTCCTCTTCGGCGAAGAAGCGCTCGAAGCCGTTGACGATTTCTGCCAATTGTCATTATCGCGCCTACTTCGACCGCTTGAACGCACGCAACGCTAGAGCAAGGAGGCATCGGTGCTGGAAGGGTTTGTAGTGGGTGCCTTTGCCTTTGCGAGAAGATGGGAGGCCGAGTGGGCGAGTACGGGAAAATACGCTGGGTCGCGCGCTTCCTTTTCCTCCCGAGTTGCGCGTCAGTCAGCGTCGGTGCAGCAAGCGGTGCCTCGGATTGACCTTGAGGAGCGTCACCTCTCTCCTCAGCGTCGCATTCGCCTGGTCGATCTGGTAGTAGAACGACTCCAGCCTGGCGTCTATCTTGCGCTGGTAATCTTCCGTCTGGCGCTTTGGCTCTGCGTCGACGAGACGCCGAGCGGCTTCGAGCATCAGGTCGGCATCTTTCTCGTCTGTCGACGAGAGCTTGAAATCCTCGTTGGCGACGGCGGTT
>BCIJ01000042.1:15647-122301 GCA_001599935.1 Holtermannia corniformis | reverse complement strand
GACCTTCTTCTCCGACACTTCGACCCATCCCTACCTATCGTGGTCGAGACAGACGCATCAGACTTTGCGCTGGGCGCTGTCATCTCGCAACCCTTTCCCAACGGCCACACTCAACCCATCGCATTCTACTCCCGCAAGATGCAACCGGCCGAACTCAACTACGAAATCCACGACAAGGAGATGCTCGCCATTGTCTCCTCCTTCAGGGAATGGCGTCACTACCTCGAAGGCGCGCAACACACCATTCAGGTGTACACCGATCACCGYAGCCTCRAATACTTCTCCTCTACCAAGCAGCTTACCCGACGACAAGCACGCTGGTACGAATTCATGGTCAACTTCAACTTCACCATCACCTACCGTCCCGGACGCGACAACATTTCCCCGGACGCACTCAGCAGACGCGAAGACTATCAACTGGACGACACCAGCAAGATCCCGGATCACAACTTCCGCGCTTTCCTGCGGCCTGAACAAATGGTTACTACCCTTTGTGCCGCATTCTCAATGTCCTCCCTCCTCTTGGACGACATCAGGGACCAACAACACCTGGACCCCACACTTGCGGACATCATCACCAACCYGCCAACACCCTACCGCATGTCCGCCAACACCCTCTACCGCAACGACAAAATCGTGGTCCCCTCGACAAACAACATGTACTTGCGCATCACGCAGTACCACCACGACTCGCAACTGGCTGGACACCCAGGGCGCAAGGGAACACTCAAGCTTCTCCAACGCACGTATTGGTGGCCGAAGATGAAGGACTTYGTGACTCAGTAYGTCTCGTCATGCGAGACGTGCAAGAGGAACAAGCCTGTTCGGCATAAACCATACGGAGAGCTCAAGTCACTCCCCATCGCACCCTACCCGTGGACGTCCATCTCCATGGACTTCATCGTGGAACTGCCACCTTCACATGGCTGTGACGCAATCCTTGTGATTGTTGACCGTCTCACAAAGATGGCTATCTTTATCCCMACMACMACCACCATCGACTCCGAAGGACTCGCCCAACTATACGTCACACACGTATTTTCGAAACACGGCATCCCGGCCAACATCATCTCCGACCGCGGATCAACYTTCGTCTCCAAATTTTGGCGATCCTTCACRCAACTCCTCCGCATCAAGCAYRATTACTCRACTGCGTACCACCCACAAACGGATGGGCAGACCGAACGGGTAAATCAATCACTCGACCAATACCTGCGGATCTTCACCAATCACCGACAATCTGATTGGTTCAATTTGCTCCCGCTGGCCGAATTTGCGTACAATAACGCAACACACTCCGCCACCRGTCTCTCCCCCTTCTTCGCCAACAAGGGCTACCACCCACCATCGGCATTCGACCCCACTCCATCACCAACCACCTCCTCCGAGGCTCACACCTTTGCGGCCAACTTGGACGACTTGCACACGTTCCTCCGAGATCAGATCAACATCAGCAACCAGCAATCAGCACGAGCGTACAACAGGGGACATCTCCCTGCGCCTGCTTACGCTGTTGGCGACAAGGTCTGGCTCTCTACGGTAAACCTCAAGTCACTTCGCCCCACAAAGAAGCTCGACCAACGCTTCATCGGCCCCTTCACCATCACGGCAAAGGTCTCCTCCCATGTGTACCGCCTGGATCTTCCCAAAGATCTACGCATCCACAACGTCTTCAATGTGCGTCTCCTCGAGCCCTACATTCCCAACACCATCCCGGATCGCACATTCCCTCCGCCTCCACCCATCGAAATTGAAGGCGACATGGAATACGAAGTGGCCGCTATCCTGGACTCCAAGRTYGACCGCCGCTACCGGTCTGATCCTGTCCGCTATCTGGTCTCATGGATTGGCTATGGTCCAGAGGACAACACCTGGGAACCCCTCGACAACCTCAGCAAYGCACAAGAACTMGTGRCAGACTACCACCGGCAACATCCTACGCAGCCGAAATCTGCACGCTTCCCGCTTCCTGCTCAATAGCAGATGTCCCTTCTGCACCAACAATACCGTCTATCCCCTCTCCCTATACGCCAATTACCATCCCCAATCGTCCTCCACCAGCCCCACCACCAACTTTCCCCATGACCACAACCCACTTCGTCTCTCAGCCTATCAATAGGCGCGCAAACGCAGCGTTACCAGCGGCCTGGCACACCTAACCCAAAGGTTCAGGCCTGCAAAGCCAGGCATCTCACTAGGCGCGTTTAGCAAGAACTAGGCGCCCAACAGGCGCGCGACACCGTGCCTATCGGAGCTGCTCCAGGCTTTGAATCCTGGCGCATCTGAGCCAAAATCGTACCTCGATATCTCAGGACTGGCGCATGCTATCGCGGTGATTTTGGGCTTGCCGGATAGCCCTGGATCACAGCTTTCGATCCGTATACAGCACACCCGCCTGTGAGCTGTTTTTGCGGAACCGCTCCATATGGTTCACCGAACCTTCGTGCACCTATTACGGGTGACCAACGGCTTTTAGAGCCGTTCTGAAATCAGATCCGTATTCACACGGATCAGAGCTTTCGATCGGTATATAGCATACCCGTCAAAGAGCCTCGTAGCCAAAGTTGAAATTTGGCTTCCGAACACGCTCGAGACGCGCTCGAGACGGGCYCAAAGGTGGCCCATTTTCCTTTTCCACTCCGGAAAAATCAACCGCTGCAGMTACAGCAAAACCGAGGATACCGCCAGGACCGTGGAATCAAGGCGCACATTTGCATCACAAGCAGACASCTAGATGTCCAACACAAACCGCGTCAAACCCGCGCTCTGGCGAAGCCCTTCAAAGAGAGCTTTCACCTCTTGAAGCGCAAACCTGATCTCCCCCAGCRTCATCTGGGCTGCCCCTTCGTCTCCTCCCATCTGGATGGCACCCTCAAACCATCCAGAGATGAACTCTGCGACCTCTAGCTGCTCCAAACGAGCTGAGAGGTCACAAACCTTATGCTCCCTTGCACAAGTCACACACTTCCTTGCCCCATCACGCCTGACTGAGAGCGTCTGGGAGGCGCGCAGGTGTGTGGACGAGCAAGCCACTGGCTGTAGCATTGCAACAAGCCTAGCCACGCCCTCTGGCGACCAGATCTGCCCCCATGATCAGCCCCAACACATAGGAAAAAAGCGAAAAATGCGCACCATGTTCTCCTGGGCAAGGTCCGCAATTTTGCCAGCCAAGACTGCCTCTTCCACACGGATAGGTAGATTGGGTTCGGTGCCAAGGGCCTACAAAGCGTCAGCACTGCAGCTTGCCCACAGCCTGACTTCAACATACACCTCCTGCAGGTGCAGGCTGAAGAAGCGGAATCTCTTGTTGGTCTGCCATCGTTGCAATTGAGGGTCTGTAAGCTGGTGGGGGTGTAGTRCTCTTCTCTGCGGACGCGCACGGCCATAAATGGCGACGCTGCGCCCAGTAGAACCGGTGAAAAAACCCAAAACAGCGAACAATAGGTGGAAGAGTGCCACTTTCAACTGCTCCTTCCGGAACTTGGGCTGCAAACAATAAAACACCGCAACAAACACCGATTCCACCACAACAAACCACCAACAAGGCCAGGCAACACCAGCAAAYGACTCAGGGACCCCAAATACCCCCGGCAACATACCAATTTCATCACCACACACACCCAATCTCCCCGATCGGTCAAAACATCTGTGTTTCACCTGTTTCACACCTGTTTCATCACCAAATCAGACGTTTCAAAGCGCCTTGTCAATCACATCCCTCCCCACCACCCCATCCACACATCCCAACCACATCAAAAGCAGTTATCAAGACACGCAACCAACAAAAACCAAGGCAGAGGCCCAGATCTTCAAGCGGGGGGTACTGTTACGACCCGCAACCGGATCGCAACACAAGAACCAATCAGCACCCTCCAAGAACTGCCACTCAGGTGCCACCAACCTAATACCCCGACTCCAACTCCGACTCCGACTCCTCGACTCCGACTCCGACTCCGACTCCTCGACTTCGATGTCGATGTCGATGTCGATGTCGATGTCGATGTCGATGTCGATGTCGATGTCGATGTCGATGCCGATGTCGATGCCGACTACTTCGACACCGCCTCCGCCTAGAGTCTTTTCCTATTGTCTTTCCATTGTATATAAGACCCATCCTTGGGACCCAGTTCCCAAGGATCAAATATCATACGTTATCCACTCTCAAGCCTCACTACCACTCGCCCTCAAGACATCAAGCACACCAGGTCTGATCTGTACCTCTAGTGAGCACCCTGTCCTGTGCAACAGGCTATTTCCCTTCCCTCTCTACTCCGTCCACCCCGGTCTGGCCTTCTGCCGTGCCCGGGCCTAACAGCGCCGCACCAACGCCCTCTCGCTGCCAGGCCGCCGGCGCACGCGCCGAGTGCGCGTGCCACTCGTCGATGCAGCCTTGGCCCTCTGGGTTGACCAAGCGCTAGCCAAAGGCGCCAAACTCAGCGACTGGACCATCATGGCACAGTATACGCGAATCGCCAATGCTCTAGGGCATCCTATCGAACCGACGATGCCTAGTCGTGGATGGCTCGAGAAGTTCAAGCACCGAAACGACCTGAAGTGCTTGGCAGAGCACGGCGAAGCCGGCTCCGTCGATATCATGACTGTTCCGCCTGAGCGCCTGCGTCTGCAAGGCCTGCTCTCGAGGTATCCGCTCAAGGATACATTCAACATGGACGAAACGGGCTTGTACTGGAGGTACGTCGAGCCAGGCCACGTGTACCGGCCGTTGACAAGCCAGGATGATTCCAGACCGTAGTCTGGCACATACCCGCCAGCCTGGCCTCCAGAAGTCTCGCGATCGCGTCACCTACGTCTTCGCAGTGAGCGCTCTAGGCGAGAGCGCTCCAGCGTTGATCATTGGCTCAGCAAAGGAGCCCAAAAGCTTCAAAGACGGCAAGAATGTGCTCAAGTCCCTCGGCGTCGAATACACGCACCAGGCGAACGCGTACATGACGATGTGGTTGTTCACGCAATGGGCAGATCGCTGGGATCGTCGCCTGCGCCAAGAGGGACGCAAGATCGTCTTGCTCCTTGACAACGCCAAAGTACACACTTTGGTGAGCCGCGAGGAGCTTGACATCGATCCTCGTAACAAGAAAAACCAGGAGAAGATCGCAGAAGCCGACTTCAAGAAGAATCCGCCACTCAAACTCACCAACATCACCCTCGAGTTCCTTGCTCCGAACATGACTTCCCACATACAGCCTCTAGACCAAGGGATAATCGCAGCCTTCAAGGCAAACTATCGGCGGTTGTTTGCGGAACGGGCGTTGCGCCGATTGGATGAGGGAAATGCCGGTATTCGGGAGATTTGGAGCATCAAGCTACTCGAAGCAGTTGAGATGGCGAGCAAGGCGTGGTCGTGCGTCTCTCCTGAGAGCATGGTCAACTGCTGGCGAAAGTCTGGGATCCTACCGGGCGAGGAAGACGCTGAGGGCGAGTTGGACCTGGCAATCGTCTCTGAGGATGGTTCAAGGTCAGTCTTGTACTTTGAGAGGCCGCGCACTTACCCAGGTGACGTTTAGCAACGACCCAGGCGTCTCAAATGCCCTTGAGGGCCTCGCTCAGGCGCTAAATCAACTTGAAGAAGCCGAGATCGTTCCAAGACGCTGCCGCATTGCAGTCAGCGACCTCGTGGATGGTCAAGACGAGCCCAGTGCATACATACCCGACCCAATGGAGCCAGAAGAGCTGCTTGCCGCTGCTCGAAAGCAGAAAGATCTTGACGATGAGTCCGATGACGAGTTCGAGATCACTGACGGGCCACTGCAAGGCAATCAGAGCGTGCCCGTACCTACAGGGCCATCACACGATGCAGTAGCAGCTGCGATCTCGACACTTCAAGCGCATGCAAGCTGGCAAGACGATGATCAGTGGCAAAGCCTTCAAAGTGGCTTGCAGGCGGCTGCGAGGGATGTGCGACTTTGCCGGGCCCAGCATCTCTCGCAGACAAGCCTGAAGAACTACTTTTCACCCTTGCAAGGCTCTCAAGTCGAACCAATCGAGGTAGATGACGAGTGACGGGTGATGGTGCTGGCTGAGATGGCGGCGGTGGCGAAAGTCGAYGGCTTAACCCCCTATGCATACATGTAACGCCGTAACGCCGTGATTACGTAAATTTGCGTATTTGGAAGCCTCTCTAATTGGACTGGCCTGCCATTAGGAAATGCTCGTCTCAAATACAGAGACACATCTGTACAGGTTGGCCTCGCATGGCCGCGCGTCGACTAGACCAGACAAGATTGTGATTCGGAACGGAGGGGTCGTCAAGAGGTTACAGGAGTGTGGCGCAAGACTTTGGCAATGCTCGCCAACAGATCCCCGCGTCGCAGAGGTTTGGTCACGTATTCGTCCTGGGCTCTCAGCGATGCACGTCATGTACTCTGACGAGTACTCACCATGCCAGCTTCAATACACTTCTCGCGATCGCCAAGCATGGCATGCGCCGTGAGGGCGATGATGGGCACCCGTGGCCACCCCTCCTGCTCTTCATAAACGCGAATGTTGCCAGTGGCTTCCATGCCACCCATGACCGGCATGGACACATCCATGAGGATGACGTCGAACGGCGCGTTTGCGACGCGTTGGCGTCTGCGACACGTCAGCGATGCGTAGTCAGGATCAAATTCACGCACTTGTACTTGTCGACAGCAATCTCGCCATTGTCCGCCACCTCGATCTTGTGCCCGGCAACCTCGAGCAGCTTGACGGCAAGCTTTTGGTTGACATAGTTGTCCTCGGCGAGCAAGATGCTCAGCACGGCGTCCTTGCCGCTGTCTCCAGGTTGCAGCTGGTGCGATTCGAGAGCGGGGATGATGGCGTTGCAGAGCTCCTGCAACGAGAGGGGCGTGGTGTAGTAGGTGTTGATACCCATCTCAAGGCAGTCCTTGACTGGGATTGGGGACAACGTCTCGTTGCCTTGCGACGGAAGGGCGAGCAGTCGCCGTCGGCTTTCGGGGAGGTCGATGAATGGCTGCACGTCGGCGCCTGGCGGGGGTTTGGCCTTGGAATATCAGCGATTTAAGGCTACAAGGCTTTTACAGGACTCACAGGAGCAAGGAGTACAATGGGGATGTATTTGAGTTGCTCCATGGCTCGTAATTGCTCAGCCTAGCATCGTTAGTCGCAACATGGCTAGGATGGGGGCAACTCACAGCACTCAATGAGTCGACAATCATCGTGTCGAAGGTTGGTAGGTCCGGGCTGCGCTTCAACGCCTTGACCTCGGTGACAGAGTGTACAATGATAGGCCGCAAGTTCAGCTCGCGCAGCATATCGGCCACGCCAGTCGTATCGCCGAGGATGTCGATGTACAGCACATATCGTTGGTTCCACGGTGCCAATCGTTCAATGACTTGTTCGCGAGGGATGTTTGTCATCTCCGCCAATGTCGTCTGCAGAATCATGAGCTTTGCGCCGCTATCGTAGACGTAGACTTACAAAGTAGACTATGTGCGAGGCGCGATTGTCAGTACTCATTGTAGCAGACCCCTTCGTAACCCACATCGACTGCCCTCTCCATACTACGATGCACGTTAGGCGTTTCCGCGGTTGACGCAGATGACTTACCTCTGACTCGACCCAAAGATTGCCCTGCATCAAGTTGACCAGCCGTTTGGAAATCGTCAGGCCCAGACCGGTGCCGCCGTATTTCTGGTACAACAGATTAGCTCCTGCTCACTGACACTGGCGCAAACATGCCCGTGTCGTAGAGCCATCGGCTTGTGCAAAGGTGTCGAAGATGACGTCTAGCTTGTCTTGCTTGATCCCAATGCCCGTGTCCGCCACGCAGAACTCGAGCTCGACGGCGCCTTCGACGTACTTCTTCACTCGACAGCTCAAGGCCACCTGACCTTTGCTACACAGCACTGTCAGCCCATTCGTCGGTCACAGTATAACCCACGTTGTGAACTTGACAGCATTGCCAATCAAGTTCGTGATGACTTGACGAAGTCTCAAAGGATCACCAATCAGTTGGTCAGGGATGGCAGGGTCGACGTCGTAGATGAGATCCAGCTTGTTCTGCGACGCCTTGACACAGAGTGTCTTGAGCACGCTGAACACAGCAAGCCGCAACGAGAACGAGATTTGCTCCATCGTCATCCGGCCAGCCTCGACTAATTGTCGTCAGCAATCAACAATGTACCATGCGGGACCGAAACTCACTCTTGCTGATATCCAGAATGTCATCGATGATTGTCAACAGCGAGCTCGCCAAACTGGAAACAATCATCAAGTTCTCTCGTTGTTGACGGGTAAGCTCGCTTTCGAGAGTCAAGACTGTCATGCCGATGATCCCGTTCATGGGTGTTCTAGCGAGTCAGTATCAACGAGACACATCTAGACTAGACCCACCGGATCTCATGCGACATGTTGGCAAGGAACTCGGACTTGGACTTGTTGGCGAGTTCGGCAGTTTGACGTGCGCTGGTGTTCTTCTCGATACTCTCTCTCAAGTTGAAGACCATTTGGTTGATCTGCGCGCCATCAGCAAGATCATTGACTAAGACGATGACCAACCTTGGTCTTCAACGAGTCCATCTCTCCACTGGCCTCGACCGTGATGAAACGAGTAAAGTCCCCATCAGTCGCCGCAGCCGAGATCTGGGCGAACGCCCTGACTTGCGATGTCAAGTTGGAGGCCATGGTGTTGACGTTGGACCTATCAACAGTGAGCAAGCCAAAGCCAAGTCCATAGACCGTACGTGATCTCCTGCCATGTGCCCTCGATGTTCTCGACCTTGGCCTGCACCCCGAGCTTGCCCTCGGTACCGACTTCCCGTGCGACCCTGGTGACTTCAGCGGCGAAGATGGCTAGACTGTCAATCATGTTGTTGATCTAGCCATGATGAGTACGGGTATGTTGGTCAACGTCTACACATACTGTGTTGCCGAGGTCCAGGATCTCGCCGGACACGGTCACCCCGACGACTTTCTGAGTCAGGTCGCCTCGAGCGACGGCCGTCTGTTTGCGTCAGTATCGGCCACTGCTTAATGCACAAAGACTGACGGTAGCATGAGCAATCGTCCGCACTTGCTCCGTGAGGTTGGCCGCCATGACGTTGACGCAGTCTGTCAAATCCTGCGGCTGATCAGCGTGGAGCGCAACCCTCTCAAGCCGTGACCCACCTTCCAGCAGCCAGCAACACCAGGAACGCGAGCTTGACCACCAAGGCGGCCCTCGGTACCGACCTCGCGCGCGACACGAGTCACCTCTGACGAGAAGCCCCGAAGCGACTCCACCATGCTGTTGACCGTCAACTGCGAGGCGTTAGCTTTCAGCGAGAAACAGAGAATAAACCCGCCTTGAGCTCAAGCATCTCGCCAAAAGCGTCGACGCTGATCTTCTTGCTGAGGTCACCAGCCGCCACGGCCGTCGTGCTACCCTACGTCAGCTCTAGTTTCACGCTTGATGGGGTCAAGCAACTCACACTTCGGCAAGTGATCGCACTTGGGTGGTGAGATTGAGCGCCTGTACAACCAGGTCAAACACAGCGTGTGCGCCAGTCGCATAGACTGACCATCAAGTTGACATTGTCAGTCAGAACCATCCAGGTACCCTCGACATTCGGCACCGAAGCTTGTCCGCCGAGCTTGCCCTCTGTTCCGACTTCGAGCGATACACGCGTGACCTCGGCCGCGAACACGGTCAATTGCGCCACCATGTCATTCACTGAGTGGTTAGACATATCTCGGTTGAGCATCGGAGCAGCTCACCAGTCATCTTGAGGTCCAAGATCTCGCCCTGTACATCTGCATTGACCGTTCTCGTGAGATCACCGCGAGCCACGGATTTGGTCTGTCCAGTCAGCTACGCGAGGCCAGTACCACGGGCAGATACTCACAACTTCAGCAATCTCTCGCACTTGATCCGTGAGGTTGCCCGCCATTTTCTGTCATCACGCGTCAGGTGCACTCAGTCAGGGTGGAGAGCACGCTTACGTTGACATTGGTTGTGAGGTCTGCCCATGTCCCTTCGACGCCCTCGACGACCGCTTGACCACCGAGGATACCATACGTCCCGACCTCGAGGGCTACTCTGGTGACCTCACCAGCGAAGGTGGTGAGTTGTTTCACCATCGAGTTGACCGTCTGCCACCGATCAGCCGAGTACAAGTGCCGAGCCCGCTGGACATACGTTCTTCAGTACTGCCATCTCGCCCTCTGCTTCAATCTCGATTGTCTTGGTCAGATCGCCCTGGGCACTTGTCAGTACCCACACCATCAGCAGACGCTAATACTCACCTTGGCGACGGCAGTCGTCACACTACCAATGCTCCGCACTTGCGCCGTTAGACTCTCACACATGCGGTTGACCTGTCACCCGTCAGTCCGCGCGGTGATGATGGCGGTAGCTCACATTGACCGTCATTTCCTTCCACACGCCTTCAACGTCCGGTACCTGCGCCTGACCTCCAAGCTTGCCCTGCGATCCGACCTCTAAACTGACACGCGAGACTTCATCCGCCAACGTTCGAAGACTCATGACCATGCCGTTGACCGTCTGTAATGAAGATTCAAATCAGCGCAGCCTCAGCTGATGTCTGTATAATACTGACCGTCTTGAGCTCTGCAATCTCGCCGCTGGCCTCTACGTCGATCGTTTCACTTAAATCTCCACGAGCGACAGCCTGTAACCGGTAAGCGCGGCCCAACATGAATACCACACGCACTTTTGTGACCTTTGCAATACTGCGCACTTGGTTTGTGAGATTGGCGGCAAGCTTGTTGACGACAGCCGTGAGCTCGCGCCAAGTCCCCTCGACGCCCTCCACAACAGCCTGGCCGCCGAGTTTGCTACATCATGTCAGTCTAACAGTTCAGATGACACAAGGCTGCGACATACCCCTGCGTGCCGACTTCAAGACTGACGCGCTCGACTTCGACCGCAAACGTCTTCAGGCGGTCAACCATCGAGTTGATAATGTCCTTGAGCTCAACCATTGCCTGCCCCTCGACGGGTACGATGATTTTCTGCGTGAGATCGCCCGTTGCGACGGCCTAGTGACGAACGATCAGTTCGAGCGCTTACAACTCCATGAGTGACTTACTTTGCAGACTCTAGCAATATCCTGCACTTGAGCCTTGAGCAGCTCGAGCTCCTTTTCTGCGCTCATCCCGCTCTCGCCTTGACCAGATCCCCAGCGGGCGGCTGTATGCCCGCCTGTGAGAACGCTGGCGCCGCTCTGTGTCTGTAAGATGGAGTGCGGCGATACAAGCTGGTTGCGAGTGGCGACATTTGCAACGTGCGCCGCGGGTGTTGAGAGCGAGACAGCCAAGGGATGCGAGGCGGGGACGAAAGCCTGGTACGGACGCGCACAGGCACACGTCGGGCAGATGGAAAGGTGGGATGATGGCGGTGATGGCGAGACACCCTGCTGCAAATCCTCGCCATGGCCAGTGATTGGCGGTGTCCATTCGGGCGTGAGAAGGTTCCCTGGGACTGCAAGGATCCCACGGTTACTCGCAATCATGGCATCGACCTTTTCACGCTGGGTCTTGGCCGAGTCAGACGCAGGGGATCGTGTACGCTCAGCCTCCCAGACCCGGAATCCGAGCTCGCGTATCTGGTTTTCGATAATTGACTCTGTCGTCGTCTTCGGGCCTCGAAACGGTGGGAGCGCATCTTTCTCTTCAAGGAGGACGCCCGCAGACGGCGAAAACTTGTCAGTCGAAGTCGCGAGCAGCGCGGGCGCTTGACCGAATGGAAACGAAGGCGATGGGTGGGCGGAGATGGTGCTGAGCAGAGCGAGGAGATGGGATTGAAAGGGTGTCGTGACGTCGTCGAGAGGACTGTAGCCGCCGCTGAACGCTGTCGAACTCGACATGGTGTTCAAAGGTGCAAGAGGCGCCTTCGCGGCCAGCACGGGTGATTGAGATGGCAGCGCGCTCGGTCGCGTCTCTGGTGTGATAGGCGGCGTGAATGGGAGTGGCCTTGGACCGTATGTGTTAGCCGCGAGTTTATCTCTTGACGGGTTCGAGGTGAGCCGCGACGAGCTTGCGGGCGGTTGCTGGAGCTGGATACCGGATGGTGAGCGAGCGATTCCAATCCAGGTGTCAGGCGCAGGAGGCATGGCAGAGAAGGAGCAAGGAAGGATCCCAAGCGAAAAGGATCATGCAATCCGAGATAAATACAGATTGCGACTTACCCTTGGGCGTCCGAGAGCACAAACACCCTAGCACCGCTCGACAGGCTGCAATGAGAATCGACCCGAGGCGCAAGGGCGAGAGTGATCGACCGGGCTACGGGCAACGGTCAGATGACCGACACGGATCTACAGGCAGTCGCAGACCAGTGGGCGCGGTGCGTGTCGGAGTGGGTGCACGCTCGACCGAGGCTATTGTGGCGATAGAGTTTATTGAGCTCGACCGGCGTCCGTGTTTGACCGCGAGCTCTCCGTCTCAGTCTGACAGGACGTTGTGCACCAGAGACTGCTCTGACCGTGCTGAACCGCTGCTGGATGCCGATGCGCTACCAAAAGGATGGTCAGTTGCGCCCTGAGCCGTTGCGCTCGCAGTGGAGCAGGTCCTTGGTGGCGTCGGGGGGTTCAACGCGTGAAACAGTCACCACCGTGGGAGTGCGTGATCCCATCAGTGTCAACGCAGAGTGACTAGCGTCGCATGCGCAGAGTCGTTACAACGGATCAGAGAACACGTCCATCTGCCTCTCGCTCTGCCAAACGTATCGCGGTACGTTGCCTCGCGCCGATGCTGCAGCTCGGACGCCGTTTCAATTTCAGCCGGCGATCGACGCCACCCCGCCAGACCCTTGCACGCCGACAATGGCAAGACGCCGGTTCATCCAAGCAGACTGCGGCGTGGACTCCACATCGTCTCGCGCTCACGCTCGCGCACAGGCGGGCTCTCGGATGCCTTGCGGATCATTTGCAGTGCGACGAGGCCGAGCGGGCTGCCTCCCGCTGGCGACGCATGCGGTGCGGTCGAGTGGCGTCGAGCGGGCGTCTGCAGACTCTGCGGATCCAGGGAAGCGCGGGGCCGCACTGCGCTGTCTGGCAATGGCGGTAACGGCGTCGATTTGCCGACGGTCGAAAGACCAGCCTCGAGAGCAGCAGGCATGTGCACCATGTCGTCGGCAAAATGATCAAGCAGGAAGCTGCGCACGTCAGCGTGGGCTCGGTGCTCAGGGCCGACTGGCAGACTGACCGAGAAAGCTCGACCCAACCGCCGCCTACCCTGACCATGACCGTCCGACTTCTCAGGATGCGACAAAAGCACAGCTTGGCGCGCCCCTCGGCCCCGATCCAATATTTGCCCGACTCATCCTGCCAATCCAGTCCGACTGGGGCGATGGGGACGTCGACCTGGTCACGGATCAGCCAGCGCTTGCTGAGTTTCGCTCACACGCACATTGAGTCGGTTCACAATTTTACCTACCGCCACATCCAGCTTGTTCTTTGGGTTCGACACGTAAACCTTTGGCGCACTCTTGGCTTTACTCCGGCCGTGATTGCCGACGCCAAGGAAACGTTGGGACGCCTTTGTTGTCTCGTTGGGTACTAGACCGCTCTTGCTCCTTGATCGAGGCAAGGTCCGAGCTCGTTCTTCAAGTAGCACAGAAGCCTTCGAGAGTGATCGTGGCGGCGCTGGCGTCGGCGACGTAGGACGCATTTGGGCGGCACTGACCGGCCTCGGGATGGACGACGTCGATTCGACGCGCTTGCGCACGGGCGTCCCTGGGATCGTACTGAGCGTGATAGGTTCCTTGCGCAAGCGTGGGGCGCCTGATGACCGCAGCGAATCTGTGCGTTCGCGAGGCGTATCGGACACGGCGCGGCTACGCGATGCCTGTGTGCTGGCCATGATCGAGGCCGAGAGGGGTTGCGACACTGTCCGATTCGAGTTGGATCTCGGTAGTCGACCGGTCAACGGCGGTGGTTGCGATCTCCGAGAAGCGACACTGGCTTGGGAGAGCGAAGGGGCAAAGGACAGCGTTGTCGCAATAGATGCTGTGTCGTCAAAGTCGTCTTCGAGGGCATCAGGGTCGAGCACGCTATCGGCCAAAGCGCGCATCTCGGCTGCAGTACGGCGCAGCCGGTGCAGCTCGCGAATAACCCTGGAATCACTGCTGATCATGAGTGCGCACCGCTCGACTTGCACCATTGCAGCGTCTGTATCTTGTCGAGCCCGTTCAGTGTTGGCGATGCTGTCTGACATGTCAGAAGAGCAACTGTCCACAGCTTGCAGCAAGCTGCTAAGGCAGGCATCACAAGCCTCGACCGCAGTGGAAAAGGTCGCCAGCTGGTCCAACTGTGGCAATAGAGCCAACCGCGCCCGCACAGCGTCCGTCAAGCTCTGATACTCATGGAACTCGCGATGCTCGTAGGCCACAACGAGATCGTCTGCTTCCTCGGAGATCAGTCGGAGTGCTGTCCGTATGTCGGCTGCTGTCTTTGCTGTCGGCAGTCGCCGCAGTTTTGGTGTAGCCCTGAGCGCAGGTGCCGCAGGATATACAATATCGTCGATGCACGTCGCATCGAGCCGGTCGCGCAGCTCGGAGATCCTCTCGCGAAGCCCGTCTTTGTAAGGCGATGCAATGCTTGTGATAGATCTGGTCGTTCGCACACTGGATGCCTTTGATGGCCGAGGGCCAAAGACATCTGCGTGACGCAGCTCTGGCAGTAGTGCAGGAAGGTCGCTCTCGTCCACAACAAATGGGTGCCGGGGCGGGCTAGATGAGCGAGACGTTGCCAGTGTACGAGTACTCCGCTTGGTCGGTGAGCGCCGTTTGGTAGACGATGTACTTGGCGATGAAGCACGCGTAGAGCTGGTCGATGAAGATCCCTGTAGCCGTGTGATACTTGACGACGAAGGATGGTCGACAACGACTTTGAGTGCGAAGCTGTCAAAGGCCGATTCAGAGATGGCTACTGGCGATGCGCTTTGCGGCGGCGTGGGCGGTCGTGCGTGAATCGCTTCGACGGCGTGTTGCACTTGC
The DNA here is from genome assembly GCA_001599935.1 of Holtermannia corniformis. Lineage (NCBI taxonomy): Eukaryota > Fungi > Basidiomycota > Tremellomycetes > Holtermanniales > Holtermannia > Holtermannia corniformis. The sequence goes on along the minus strand of BCIJ01000042.1, from coordinate 107,348 downwards.
TGCGCCAACGTGACCAGCTCCTCGAGTGAGTTGGTAACAGCCTGTTCCGTTGCTTGCACAGTCACTGCGCCCGCTTCAAGTCCACTGTATTGCGCGGCAGAAGCGTCGAGCTCGTCTCCGATGGCGCGTAGGTCCTGCGCACAAGCGCGGAGTACATGTGATTGGGCCCTCGCATGGGTCTGTACCTCGTCGGCAAGCGTCTCGAGGCTCTCGAGTTGGTCCCGACGGTCCTCGAGCTCGGCCAACCGTTGCCGAAAGAAGCGCAACGCCTTGGCGTTTTCTTCAAGTCCCAATGTAGCTCGCGCGAAGGTCATGTCCACTCGCCGGCCGATAAGAGCAGCTTGTAGCCCCTGTTGCAGAGCGACCAAGCGGTCCAGCGCCGCGGACAGGTTCGCGGCGAGCTCATTTGCGGCACCTCGTACGTGCTGATCTAGATCTGCAAGACCCAGACGTGTCTCGACGTCGTGCGTGATTGGAGGAGTGGGATCGGGAAGAGGGAGCAGGGGTGACAAGGGTGGTGTGAGCGGTGCTGTTGTAGATAGTGTTGAGGGTGACAGCAATGTCGGTGCTGAAAGCTGCGAAGAGACCAGAGGGATGCGGGGTGACAGGGACCTGACGAAATCCACGACCTGCTGATCCAGTTCGCTGATCGATCCGTCTGCGGGTGTGCAAGTTTCGGCGTTCCCCCAGTGCTCTGGCAAGCTTCCAAGTGCCTCAGCAAGTTGAGACTCGCGATCACGCAACTGAAATTGAAGGTCTTGCCCTTGCTGTTCGACACCTCGCATGACGCTGCACTGGCGCTGCACCCGTTCCAGTATCAACCATAGGCGACCCAGGTGACCGTAGCGGTCAACAAGCTCCTCCGAGCTCTGCACAAGATGTGCACGCAGCGGACTATAAGGTCGCAATGATTCGGCAAGCGACGCCAGAGGTAAAGCGACGTCGGTTTTGATAGACCCATCCAGCTTCGCAATCCGTGTATGCAGAGCCTGGTGATCACTGTCCATGTACGCAAGATCACACGAAGATCCAACACGCCATTTTGACGCTTCGATCGCGTCCCCAAGTGCCGCCTCCAGTCGCGTGACTTCAGCCGCCAGCCGCAAAGTAGCGGCCGATACGTGTCGAGACTGTGCCAGGACCGCTGCTTCTTTCTCCGCCAGCTCGCGCGCGCGCATCATGCGCTTGCAAGCCGTTTCCAGAGCGTCCGACGCGTCCTCGACTTGCTGGCGCAGCGCAGCATCTGGGCCCGTTTCGATGCCTAGCGCCGAGAGTGTGCGTGGCGGTCCCGCATCGAGGGTCTGACGGTGTTTGAGTAGCTGGATGATTGATTGCTGTACAAGCTTTTGCGACTGTATCTGCAATCCGTCGACTTGCTGCGCGCGAGTAGGAAGGTTTGTCGTCCACGCCTCGGAAGCGTCTTTGTCAACGCAGCGTAGATCAGCCAGGTTGGGTCGGACCGCGTCCTCGTTCCCTTTGTGGTAGAAGTCCATTACGGATGCGACGGTGCTGCACAGGTCGGTAGCTTTGAGCCGAGTCTCGTGCATAGCAGCTCGGATTCCGGCCAGGCGCTCAAAGTGCGTCAATAGTTCCGCACAGCGTTGGAGCTTTGCAGCCGCCTTGTCGCGGACATCCGTGAGAGTTGCAGCGATTCGGTCGTCGTGCTGTCTAACATCCGGATACGCAGAGTGATGAGCGAGTGCCAAGTCGGTAGGGATACTGGGCGGCAGCGTCACACGCAGCTGCGCGAGGCGAACCTGCAAGTCTTCTAATTTGGACTGGGTGGATCCTTGAATGGTCGTATTGAGATCTTCTAGCAGTTGATCCGCTTCGTCACCCGTTTCTATGCAAGCCGAATGGAACGTGCCGGCCCTACTTGGCATCAGCTCCATCCTAGCCCCTCCGGACCACCACACAGCACTCACTTGCGCCACTGCGCCTCGAGGCCCTCACACCACTTGATGATCCGTCCAACCTGGTCAATCTCGGCTTCGAGGGCATCCTGAACATCCAAAAACTCGTCCGGGACCGCCCCACCCACAGGCTGTCCGACTCTCGGCCCGTTCAGGCCGCCGAGACCGCGTACGCCCGCGGCAGTATCAATCATGCGATCTAGCACGACCCCCGACCGGGCCGCAAGGGTCGTTTTGACCGTCTCGTGGCGGATCCCGAGGTTTGCGAGGTGCGAGTGGAGAAGAGGGAGTTGGAGCGTTTGCGGGCGGGCTGCGGTTGGTCGGGGTGAGTCGGGGGCTGGGGTGGGGGAAGGTGAAGGCGACGCAGCCAGACGAAGTCGGAGATTCAAGACTGGCGAATCCAGTATGGAGGCTTCGCTCAGTCGACCGGATGTTCTCCTCGTTTCGGCCCCAGTAGCAGCAGGAGGGGACCAGCGACCGGCGCCATTCACCAGCTTGCCCACTTCCGTCCTCAACCCGTCCAACTCGGTGCGCACCCTGAGCCGCAATTGATCCCATTCGAGCCTGATCGCCACGACCTTGAGCGTCTCTGCCCGCGTCCGTAGCAACGACAGTAATTTATCGACCGTCACGATGGTCGAGAGGGTGATACTGATCAAGTGCGTCGAGGGTGATGTGAGTGGGATCAACGTGACCTCTGTGGGGAATGTCAGCCCACCCGTGATGCGACATGGCTACAAGTCAGACTCACCCCGTGTCTTGGCCTTCATCCGTCCCAGATCACCTCCATCAAACGCAAAAACCTCTGCCTCGAGCCGGTCCCGATCCCGCTGCCAGCCCTTGACCTCGTCCAACGTCGGCAACGTCCATCCTTGTCCGTCATCGACACCGTACAGGCTTACAAAGGGGTACACGGCCCGCACAGCCTGGAGCGCCTGTGCCGGCCATCAGCACGCACGCCCGAACCGAACCCGAGAGGACAGACCTTGAGCCGGTCCTCAAACCATCGTCGCTTGGCCACGAACGCTCGCAGTTCCTCGGCATCCTCTGGTCCGAGGTCGCGCAGCTCGAGCTCGTCAATGTCCATGGCTGTGGCTATGCATGCTCAGTTGTGCTGCCAGTTTTGATCGCAGCTTTTGTGCAGGCAGGAGTTGTTTGTGCGTGTTTCACGAGTTGACCGAGTGTGGCGGAAATAGCCGGCTCGGGCGCCACAATGACCCGGCAGGGTTTGGGTAGAGCGGGTGTGCTCAAGTCCAGTTGCGACCTGGTACATATTCGCGCAGCAGAAGTGATAGAGCGAGGAAACGAGCCGCGAAAGTGGTTCAGAACGATCGTGCGAACGCCGTGTTCGATCATGATGTGGCGCTATGGCGGAGGAATGCCGTGACGATTACCCGCAGACCCGGATGCTTCGCATGTCTACATCGCCGTTGAAAAGCAATACTTTGCCAGCAACAAGTCGAGTTCATCGTATCAGCGCGCTGCGGATTTGAACTTGGCCTGCACGATTGTACCTGACGGGAAGCGCTGGCGACAAGCTGCTCTGACGTCCATCACAGCGACGGTCGTCGATCTGGTCACAGTTTCTTCTCTAGAGTCGATGCACTTTATAAACAATGGGAGAAACCTCGTAAAAACCTGCAGCACCTGGTACCTTTTCATCCTTGCGCCTGCACCGTGAGATACAATAGCTGTCACCAGTGAGTGGGGGCATCCCAGACTTGTCATCGCTGCAACGTACCGCTGCGCCTAGCGCTTCGTTCAGAGCGGCCACCGCCTTAGCCGCGTTGTCACCGATGTACGACTCCACGAGGGAGAATGATTCTATCCTGTTAATGTAACAATGAGCCTACTGATACAATCGGTGCGGTGGATCAGCGCGTGGACAGGGGAATGTTGTGACGGCGTATGTAACACCGCCACTCGAGCGGGCCCGCGATGAAGTGGAAGGCTTCAGGAATGAGTCTGGCCACCGTCAGCTATGCAAATCACCTATGAGGACTCACTGATCACGCAACAAGCACCTGATACCCTCGCTCTGGAGCAATAGCTGCCCAACGTGAGTTTCGGACAGATCGCTTCGCTTGGCTTCTATGTTGAGGACACGCAGCGCGTGCTCGAAGACATCAGCAACCGGGTGACCCTTGGCGGTTGCGAACAGGGCAGCGGATTCGGCGGGAAGTAGGCAAATGATGTAGTCGAGCTCGGCTGAGGACGTGTACTTGCGCGTGACAATGAACTCGCTGAAGCTGCGTTAGTCACTAGCAAGTCAGCGGACAACTGACCCCGTGCTCTCCTCCGCAAACGCCGTCCAGACATGCTCAGGCCCGATCGTGGAGTTACTCGTCCTTATTGCAGACTGTACCGCATGATTCAAGAGCACGCGGACCGCTGTCTCATTCTAGATCGCATTGACCATCAATCCAAGTGGACGATCAGTATATGAAGACGTACGGTAATGCTGAACATCGAACACGACTCGGATGGCTTTCTGCGCAGCCAAACATCGACTTCGCGGGGCGGCACGTTCTCGAAAGAAGTTACAAGAGCACGGAAGTCGGCTTTGTACTGGAGAAGCAGATTCGCACGCGCAGGACCATGAAACAGGTCTATGAGCAAGACACGAAGCCGCTCCGGCCACTCGCTGGCACTGTAATGCTCCATTGGTATTGGCGTGAGCAAAGCGGAGACCACACCAAAACAGTACTGGAAGCACAGCCAGTAACGCATTGCAATTAGGCACGCGGCTAACCTGCGCATTACTATCTAGACGCCGACCTCAGGTCTTCGTGTGGCCCGTGCGTTCCCTTCATACTTTCTCGTAGAACCTTCGCGACAAGAATGAACCCAGAGAACTACAAGCCGAGCGTTCGAGCCGTAGCAGCGGCTCTCAAAGCCCTCGAAACTTCGCCGGTGTCCGCTACGATCGCTTGGCCAGGATCCGCAACGCCAGAAGTGATTCAAGACCACGATGCCGTGTACGCCCAAGCGACTGCCTTGTTCGAGGCGCAGATCAAACACCAAGATGAGTTCCAATACAATTACCTACTGCCTGTAAGCACGATGAATGTCAGCCGGTGAATGACATGAGAAGGGTCCAGGCAGATTGCACGAGAGTTACCTGATGATTCAACATCTTGGGAATCAGTGCCGCCGCAATCCCAACGCTGGATTCTATTGTCTAACGAGTGGGTATCTTCCCACTCCAGATGACATACAGCTCGAGATTGGATTCGTCATCAAGCGACAAGCGCCCCAGCGTCAGCAAAGGCTGCTTGTGAGAACCAAACTGACTCGTGTCCCAAGCAAACAGGAAACATGTCTTGATCGGCGGGCAAGGGATGGCCGATGGCTACGGCCGGCTGATCTACGTCGTCCCTGGTGATTCTCTGATGTATCCGAAGGGTGCGAGGACGCTCGCGTACTTTGCAGTGCTGGGCGCCCAGCGCAACCAGTCAGTCTCACCGCTTCGCTATCGTCGCGACTAACGCCCTACAGATCCCATGGTCTTGACTCGTGGACCTACTTTCTCGCCTATTCGCCGTACGGCTACCTGTTGGCTGCAGCCCGTCCCAAGGCAAAGGATAGCTACACCGACTACGAATGCTATGTGACCGATGAGCAGGTCAAGCTACACCTGCTTCCCGCTCTGCTTGCGCAGATTGTACGTGCATAAGCTCGGTTTGCTCATTGTCTTGCTGACCTCAAACAGATGGATGAACCAGAAGATCTCCCCAGCGCGTTCCAAGTCCCTGGCTCACCCATCGCTCGCTCCAGCACCGCTATGTAGTCCCGCGTCAATCCAGATCAAAACGCCTCTGTTGCTGCACGCTGCGCCTGCTCTACCGTCGACGCACGAGCTGCCCCCCCCAAGCACAGAGAAATTTGAGCCATTCTACGAGCAAGAGTCCTATTCTCGTTCATCCTGTCCATTTTGTAGAGTCACGAAATGTCGCAAAGACCACGCCGCTTATCGTGGCATCGCCATCAATGCATCTTATTATCTTCCTTCATCAAAGCGAGGCCCTGTACCCAGATCACAACATGTTTTGAGCCGATTAGATCAGCATGCCTAAGCCAGTCTCAAAGAGGAAGAGCTCAACTTCGCCGGACTGAGATGGTGCACGACAGCATCGGCTATCAGGACTCTGTGGCGGGCGGGCGGCCCAGTCCTGTTATCTCGCCGAACTTCAAACCTGAGCCAAAGCCAAAAAGGCTGGCAAGGCCATACAAACGGACATCGGCGGCCAGTCCCGGTTTGGCGAAATAATAGGACAGGCTGAGTCTGTTCAATCAAACCCGGAGACCGAAGCCCTACCCGCACGGCTGCACTAGACGCCTTGCCTCGAACCACAAGGCTTCTGCAGCCGCGCAGACGACGCAACGTACCAGAAAGAGCTCCTCTTATGTGCTGTTGCTGCGTTGCTCTGGCCCTTGACATTGTATCTACATGCATGCGTGCAGTACGCTACTGCCCCGCCACCCCACGCCTGAGCTCATCGCCGCCTCGACGGACTCTTGGATCTCGATTCTCTCCTGTCAGGAATCAGTGTCTCGTCAAAAGACAGACGGGCAGGCCACGCAAAGCACTGACCGGTCCCGATGCCTGTCCTCCCTGTCCCTGCCGCTGCCGCCGTCGCGGTCTCGGTATCGATCCCTATCCCTATCTGATCGCTCACGATCACTACGGTGTTCTCTCTCGCGATCGCCGCCACGGTCCCTCTCATCATGTCTGCTACTCCGTCTATAGTGTCGCATCAGCTCGATGCTCTGCGCACGCCAGGCGTACTCACCCCTCATACCTCTCCCTCTCTCGGTCCCTATCCGAACGCCGATCGTCCCGTTTCCCATGCAGATCCTCAACTAGTTCGCCCGCCTCGCGCTCACTCTTGATCCCGTGTCCGACGTGCGGCAGTTCCTCTGCTGGCGGGACACGAGGGTGGTCGAGTGGTGTGTGTGGAGCTGGCCCAGTCGGCGCGTTGAAGGGCGGTACCGGGGGGATGTTCTGCCTCGGTGGTTGGGCCTGTTGAGGCGGCGGGGCGTTGCGCGCCGCCAGTCGGTCTTCTTGGAATTTCTCGAGGAGTTTGCGGAGCTCGTGGTAGCCCAAGTGCATCTACGCGCGGCCACTGTCAGCAGACGTGGCACTGCCGAGAGTGCTCCCGCACGCACCTTGCCGCCAAAGTGATCAGCTAGACGACGGTCGGAATCGAGGATGGACAGGTAGGCGCCACACGTCTCGCAGACGCGCAGCTTTTGGTGGCCTGATGCACCGGCTGTTTCTGTCAGGTTTTGAAGTTCGCGCTGGGGACGTCAGTTGTGGACGGTGGCCTGGCACCGACAGACGGACCTCTTTTTCCTGCTTGAGCGTCTTGAGCGCATCGACCGCTGCCAATTTCGCCATCGACTCGTCGACCTTGCCCGCCTCGCCTATGCTCATCAGCCCAGCGTCTCAGCAAGCCAGCCCCGACACACCAAGCTGCTCAATCTCCTCTGTCCCGCCCTGGATCGCAAGCTCAATCTCTCCGACCTCCTTCATCAAATCGACCGTCTTCTTGTTTTCCTCTGGCGTCTTTTCGAGCCTGCGCTGCGACATGCGGATCTTGCGATCGCACTCGTCGACAAAGCTGTAGATTGCGTTTTGGTGCTCTTGCTCGTATTGAGCGAACCGGGGGTCGGACGGGTTGGCTTCGCGCGCGGCTTTGAACTGGACGAGGACGCGGTCGCTGTGCGTTTTCGGGCACGGTCCGAGGTCCATTTTCTGAGCGGGTTAGACGGACGCCGTTGCTGCTGTGTCGATGCAGCAGCTGACCGAGCAGACGCACCGTGTTGGTGAAGATCAAGTGCGGACAGGTGCCAAACAGAAAGTTGCGGCAGACCTTTTCCGACCACCAGTCGACGTTTACGACGGTGTAGCCCATGGCTTCGGGGCCCATCATTTGCTGAGGGTGTGAGCTGTGGATGGTGCTTGGGTGAGCTATATACCTCTAGGACCTTTCTCTGGATCTCTGCTAGCCTGCCCATGGTTGCTGCTGCCGGTTGGTCGAAATGAGCACTAGATCGCCCACGACATAATCTGGCCCGTCACGATGGTTTTTGTCATAGGCTGTCTTTGCTCGCTGTGCCGCGGCGCCAAGAGCCTCTTGCAGCAACCGGTGAACCTGGGAAAGATCCATCGCCAGCGGTCGCCCGCGATCGCCAACTACCCCCTGCGCCGTCCATCCGTATCGCGGTGCCTTCTGACATTGAGCGTGCTCGCACCGACCACACACCAATCCAAAGTAGTCTCGCAGACGCATATCCTCTCGCTGAGCTTTTGCCACCTCGCTCAGTGTTACCGTTTCCAGTTGAATATCCACCCGTCGCAACAACTCCACGCCAGTGTTCAAACCCAGGATGGGTCGTAGTAACGTGGTGAAATTGTGCTACACCCAAGCTTCGTGTTGCCATCATTGGGGGCGGTCCAGGGTGAGCTAGAACCCAGTCGGGTCATGCAAAATGGTCATGACACGAAGCAGCGGTCTAGCAACAGCGATTGCGCTCGCTCAACTGAAGTGATGGACGGTGAGAGCATGTGTTAGCGAGGCGCGAGGAGCTTGCTAGCCGCCTCCGCCTTTTGGCATTTCTGGCAGTTTCGCCAGAATCGCCAAAGGGACGGCTTTCGAGATTGGCTCAATCGTCTTTCGCCATCATCGAGGGCGGCTGCAAGCTTCAAGGCTCACCCGCCATCCTCCCCTTCTTCCTCCTCTTTGTCTGCGCTCCGTTTCAGTCGCCTACAAGTTGTACTTTATGGCCTGTTGGAGCCACGTCCTGCGTCATGCATCACGTGTCTGCCGGCGTGGGTGGGCGGGAACACCCTCTACACGACGCCAGCCGAGCTAAAGCTCGATGTACAAGTGCAGATCTATGAGCAAGCAAGGGAATTACGCGAGGTATGTATTGAGCTCCCCGAATGGTAAGAGCGCTTTACTGACATCACTTTCAGGTTGGAGCTGTGAGTGCCGCTCGTCTACCATTGTTGCCGTGCAGCTGACACTGTTGCTAGGGCATCAACGTTCAAACCAATGCGTGGCATGTTTTGGACTTGCTAGGTGCCGGTGACACCCTCCGCGACTCCAAGAGCTATCACATCCTGCCCGGTCATTTCCATTTGTCCGTACCCACTCCGTCAAGATGCACGGTCTACTTACATGCCGCAGCAATGCATTGACCGGCGAGGAGCTCAACTTTGATGCTAAAAAGGATGCACGCGAACGGTTCCCTTCGATACGCACACAGCGTACAAGACTGCAGTCGACACTGCTGTCCCACGTTGGCCCAGGAATCATCCAGTTGCAAAAACGTCTCAAGCGCATCGAGGAGCGCGATGACGAGATTGACTTGTTCTTCGAGGATGGGACCAAAGCGACGGCCGATCTTGTCGTCGGCGCAGGTGGCATCCGATCGGTGCGTTTGTCGGCGGCGAGGACATCTGAGATATTAACTCAGGCAGGCGGTTCGCCAACATGTATTTCCAGAACACAAGATTGCTTATACTGGTCGCACTATCTGGCGTACAGTCATTCCACTTGAGTTCGTAAAGGACTTGCCCGAACGCGTGCACGAGACGGGGTGGTGGCATGGACCTACTGGACACTTCTATGGGTCGCGGGTCGGCGAAAATAAGTACGAGATCTCTTGCCATGCGGTAGAGGGTAAGTGATGCATACCCAGCGCTGGCAAACACTCACACGAGACCCGTAGACCCAGCGCAGGTCCAGGGACCCAAGTTCAGCTGGGGCATTCCCGCCACAAACGAGCGCGTCACCTCGCACTTCACGGTGAGCTAACAAATGCAGCTTTGTGTCAAGCTTGGCGATGCAGGATTATGTACCCGAGATCCGTGAGGCGCTGGCAGCGGTTGCCGAAGGCAACTGGCGCGAATTCTCATCGTTTGCTGGCCCGCGCCTCGATACGATTTCATCCCCGACAAACCGCATCTTGTTGGTCGGTGATGCCTCGCATCCTTTGACTGGTGCCTTCGGGAGTGGTGCCGCTTTCGCCATGGAGGACGGCTGGCTACTCGCACAAGCGCTTGATCGATTCATCCGTCAAGGCAAAAAGGACGCTGTGCAGGACGCCGTGGCGCTGACAGATCGCCTGCGAAGCCCATACTACCACCGGATGTACGAGGTGTTGGATGTGGCATCAGCAAGAGCCGAAGCGGTCGTCGAAGAAAAGCCTTCGTTCGACGTTATCGCACGACAGAGGGCAAACAAGTTCGGCGAGGAGAAAAAGGACTGGATCTACAAACACGATGTCGGAAAACAGTGGAAAGACGCATTGGCTGAGCTGTCCTGAGGCAAGGAAAACGGGCGTAGGCATAGATGGGCTACATGGATTTAGAAATACAAACGTCGCTTCAAGTGAACCCAAGTATACCAAGATGCAGTGGTGACCACAACTCCACCGCCAACGAGGACCGCCGCCATCTCTGCTAATAGCCATGTCCATCTCCTGATGATCCTGTTCCCTGCCTCCGGTCCCATGGGGATCGTCGGATCCACATCCTCCCAGTCGGGATCGTCCTTGCCCTCACCGATATTGCTGAGAGGGAAGTCTGGACCAAGCGGTTTGCTGACGAATCGTGTCCTCCTCTCGCCCAGTTGCCACGCGACGATCATCGAGACAAGGATGCGTGTAATGTTGACGCGCTCCACTTCCCACCCGGTGCGCCAAATTCTCCCGAATGCTATGAGACTGCACTGAATCAGGTTGCCGAGCTTTATGCGAAAGAGGGTGCTGTAAGCGGAAGGAGGAAGGCCGAGGCGCTTGGCAAGCCCTTCACCGAGGAGGAAACGCGATGTAGCGAGATGAAACTCGACAGGTGTGTTGCGCGGTGGTCTGTCTGCAACAGCTGCGAGTACACGGTAAGTAGTCGAGTGTCGGTAGTCTGCATATTCAGACTGTTCGGCGAACAAGTGCAAGATGGTGCAAGTGAAGAGCTTGGACGCTCTTGAAACCGCGGAAGGAGAGTCGCCGTAGTAGCGCTGCAGACGATCAGGGGAGACACCGAGGTAGTAGCTACTGATGTCAGTTCGCTTTCGGTTGCGATGATGTCAGTACGCACCCTATATGCCGCCAGGCCGCAAGGTATGCTGCCTCCTCGCGCTTGCTAAGTCGAATGCCTAAGCGCCGGAGGGACCAAAGCGGGGCTACAGCAAAGGAACCCAATGTGGCGATGAGATCTCTGTCCGGCGGCTCATCAGCTACACGGACGCATACGGCTCGATGGACGCACTCCTGGTTGATCGGTATACCATCTTCCTCCTCTTTGTATGAATTCATTGCGCCGAGCTTGTCGACAATGCGAGTACGAACAGTCGAATGCAAAAGTCGGACTCGAATTGCCGACTTCCATCCTTGACCAGTCAAGGGCGTCATATCATTCTATTGCCCGTTAACCGTCATTGGCAGTGATTGTGATGAAGACATACCATGGCGTCGAGAACAAATTGTGTCGTTTCCAGGAGTCTCCTATAAGTCGAATCGCGGTTGTCGCCTGTCAAGTAATTTGTCTCGCGGAGCACACTGAGCACGCGAACTGCCGAGAATCCGCCGGCTAAGGAGAAATGCAGCAATGCTGAGAAGATCTCTGGCGTGTGTTAGTATCAGTGAGAGACACGATGTCAACCCGCCTGCAGAGTAACGCCAGAACACCGCTTGACCCTCGGCCAATGTCGGTGGTGGTTCATAGTTTGGATCCTGCAAGGTGTCTCGCGACGTCGCTTCGAGTAAAGACTCCTTGGGATGCAAAGAGTCCCCTCGACGATGTTTTGGAAACGCCGTGATACTATCCAGGGGCGCTTGACCGACCTGCCGTGATCAGCATCCAAGGCGATAACAAGATATCAACAATCACCTCCAGCCAAAAATCCCGCGCGCACTGCGCCTGGTCCGTCTCTGGGATGTTGTTGAGGTAGTCGAGTAAGTTCTGCAAGCCATCCTGCCCAGGTTTGAGGTCCAGCAAGCGCACTACCGCGTCAGCAACTGGATCGCCCTCGTGCCGCCATCTGTGGTGAGGTTAGATCGGGCACCAAGCGCTGTCATGACGCTTGCGCTTCGAGTTGGGATGGCTTGAGACAATCCTATCGCAACTTCAGCACATGATTCAAATACGCTCGACAAATTGACCTCATCCCAGACCATGGCATAATCATTGAGTGGCGCGATCGTTTCACCGACATAACAGCTTTCAACCTCCGATGTTGAATTTATGGTACGCGGTTTGGCCACAGTTAGGGACGGGCCTGGATCGCCGACTGGAGTGGTTAGCGGCTCTGATTATGTTCAGTGCTGATTGACTCACTTTGGAACAGCTTGTGACCCATGCTAGGTGGTGCTTCATCGTTGGCATGCTGGCGTCCGATCCCGCCAGAGTTTGCATGCGGGGACCCGCCCACGCACGCTGATCGCTGGATTTTCCTTAAGCACGCCCTCCGCGCTAGAATGTGAGGTCCACGTGCTGTGCCTGTGCCGGGCATGCCGGTGTGCTGCTTCCTGACGGACTTCGGACCGTACCCAGCTCACCAACGCCTGACGCGCAGCAGCCTTCCTTGACCGTGTTCCAATCGGAAGGCGGCATACCTTCTCGAGTGACCTCTCCGCGAACTCTGCCTTGCTCTCAACAACCATGTCCGCAGGAACAGTCGACATGTGAGTGCACACAGTACCGTTGCAGGGACGAGTGGGTTCAGGCGCTGACGGCCAATCATGTTGCATTCAACAGTCACCCCGTACCCCGCACGACCTCGTATCCGGGGCAGGTAAAGCTCAACAAGCACTCTGCACCCATCTCGGAAGATGTCCAGCGCGGTGGAGCGCGCAGTTTTAGTGCGTGGCACAGGCAGCTGTAACGCGAGCTCTAGCTGAGATGTCTGTAGTGCACGCCATAGGCTTGTCCAAGGAAGATCAGAAGAAGCCCTACATCGGCGTCATCGCCGTTGCTTGGGAAGGCAACCCGTGCAATGTCCATCTCGATAGCCTGGGGAAAGTCTGCAAGGATTCGCTGAGGGACAGCGGCATCAATGGATTCCAGAGCGGCACTGTCGGCGTTAGGTGTGTGCAATTTTACTTGGCCGCAATGTACTGACGCACCATGTCAGTGACAACCTGAGCCAATTGACAGAGTACATGAGCTTCAGTCTGCCGTCGCGGGACTTGATTGCCGACAGTATGGAGATGGTGAGGTGCTGCTAGCAAGCTGCATCACTGCAGCTGATGACTTGTGCAGCAAATCGTCGCAAGCCAGTATGATGGCGGGATTCTCATCCCGGGATGGTTCGTCAGCACACCTTAGTTTCGAGTCAAGGCTGACCGTGTGACCACCAGCGGTATGTGCCTCCACTTGACAACCCTGTCTTGACAGCTCATCTTGAAACAGACAAGAACATGCCAGGCGCCATGATCGCCGCAGCCCGCTACAACCGGCCTACAATCATCGTCTACGGCGGAGCAATGCTTTCCGGCACATACAGCGGAAGTTGCGAGTTCTTGGGCAAGAAGCGCGGCGACGATTTGAATGTCGGTGACCCCTGGGAGGCTCTCGGCGGAGTACTAAGTGGCCACGTCGAACGAGGCGTGTTTGACGATCTTGTCGAGGTCAGTCAAGCGACGCCTTGATCTGATGCGGAGACTGAGTTTGCGCAGGAATCATGTCCGGGCGTTGGATCTTGCGGAGGGCTGTTCACAGCCAACTCAAGTACGCGCGCGGGAGGTTGACGACTATCGCTGATGAGAGTAGTGGCAACGTGTATTGAAGTGATGGGCATGTCGCTGCCATTCAGCGCGTCAAACCCTGCCGCATCAGTCGGTGTGTCGTTGTGATATGACCATTGACGAAGTGACCCTGACTCCATCGCAGAGAAGCAACGCGAATGCGCGCAGACTGGCGCATACATGCGTAAGCTTCTCGAAAACGACATCAAGCCAAACGATATCATGACCAAGGCCGCGTTTGTCAATGCAATCACTGTCATGAACATTATGGGAGGTTAGCGCCACGAGTATACAGGCAGGGCTGCTACTGATGGTATCAGGCTCCACGAATGCTGTCCTACACCTTCTCGCTGGCGAGTCGCATTACCTTGCAGTATGGCAGACGAGAGTCTGACGAATCTGCAGTGGCACGCGCTGCTAACGTCGACCTCAAGCTCGAAGAGTTCCAGGAGGTGAGTGCTGGCCCGTGATGCGCGCACGCGAACCTGATGATCTCTGGCGCAGATTGCAGATCGCTCTCCGTACCTCGGCAACCTCAAGCCCAGTGGCAAGTACACATATGTACGTGTCTGACCGACGCCAGACAGTCAGCTGACCGTCTACCAGCCCGATCTGCATCGCCTAGGCGGTGTTCCAGCAGTCATCAAGTATCTGCTCGATCACTCTGATCTTCTTGACGGCTCGTACGTCATCTAATCATCACGATTGCACACTGACGGATCCCAGAGCAATGACTGTTACTGGCAAGACCCTAGCAGAGAATGTGCAGCACGTCACTCCACTAGACTTCAGCAAGCAAGACATCATTCGGCCACTGGAGAATCCGATCAAGCCGACAGGTCACCTCTGTATTCTCAAGGGCAATATCGCCCCAGGCGGTGCTGTGGCGAAAATCACGGGCAAGGAAGGCGAGAGGTTCAGCGGTCCAGCGCTGGTTTTCGAAACGGTTCGTTCTCGCGTGCAAGCGCGACCGACAGCTGATTAATGCGCATAGGATGAAGCGGTTTTGGTCGCGCTTGACGAGGGTCGGGTTAAGCCCGGAACAGGTATATATTCTGCAATCCAGGAGCCAGGCGCTCACACGAACCACAGTTGTCGTCATTACGTACAGAGGGCCACAAGGAGGTACGCGCGCTCATAACCACCGTCTTGCGCTAACGAGGTGACTCTCGTGTAGCACCTGGTATGCCTGAGGTAAATACTGAGCAGGGTGCAACTGACGAGTAGACTGACACCCGCTGCAGATGGTATGAGCAAGAGCCGCTCCCTTGTCCCAGCGCTGACACTCAACCCAGCATTCGCCAGTTGCTGCATTGAAGGGAGCTGGTATGGGCAAATGTACGGCGGTAAGTCCTTCCAAAGACTTGTATCGTTTGGGCGCTTACGCTGCTCACAGTTGATCACCGATGGTCTGTGCTAAACCCGACTGTACCAGATGTACGCTCATGATCCATCAGGTCGCTTCTCCGGTGCAACATCAGGGCTCTGTGTCGGCCATATTGTGCCCGAGGCCTTCCGGGGGTATGTGTGATTACCCCAGTTGTGTGCAGCTAATATTCTCTAGTGGCCCGATTGCACTCATCAGGGATGGCGACTTGTACGCTGTAGGTAGTCGTCGTTGCACAAGCTGACGCCCGTCAGGATCCACATTGATGCAGTGGCAAAGACTATTGATGTCGAGCTGTCGGGTGCGGAATTCGAGCGCCGAAGAGCGCTGTGGAAGCCGCGTGAGCTCAAGTACACGCGGGGTGTCTTGTACAGGTGCGCTACTCCCCTTAACTCTAGGTGCATTGTTATTCATCGAGCTGATGTAACTCAGATACGCGAGAGACGTGGCCGACGCAAGCCACGGAGCGTACACGGATTAGTCCATCTATACCCTATACATCTCATGTCATACCCTATGTTCCACCTAGCTAATCCATCTTGAGTGCTACATCTGCCAAACCGGCAACCTCGATCATGCCGCCGACCAAGTGCAAAGAGCCGGCAACGAGGACTTCGGGGGTTTTCAACTGTCGAACGTGTTGCACGGCGTGTTGGATGCTGTTGGCGACCTTGATACTGTCAGGCGCGAATGTAGGGATCAGTCGGAGCCAGGCCTGCTTGAGCTCGGTTTGTGTGATCAGCTTCGACATCTCAGCTGGCTCAAGCAATGCAGATGAGAGGTCTGCGTTGTAAGTGAGCATTGGAGTGGATACTGGTGTCACAATTTCAACTCACCGCCTTTGAAGTTGCCATCCACATACGTGACATTGGTGCAGAAGATGACGGTGTCGAATGTCTCACCGGCCTGTTGCAAGCTCGCCAAACCACCGGTGGAAGCCCCGGCCTTCAACAGCGCGCCAAGTAGCTCATCGCCAGATCGTCCGTTGGTGCAGTTGAAGACCAAGACCCGCTTCGTATCTCCTCTGAACCCCTTCTCGCCAAAAGCCCACTCGCCGCATGAGCGCAAGCTTTCGGTGGTGTGCGAGCCATCCAGGTACCATGTCGTTCCGGCGTACTCGGGTGCGGGATCTGCAACAGTCTGACAGCGTCCCGGCCAGCGAGTTGCGACGAGGTGAGGGATAAATGCGTCGGGCACCGACTTTGCTGCGGCGCTGTCGCGCAGGGAGGCGAACTCGGATGGAAGGCGCAAGGAAGCAAAGTACTCTTTTGACAGAGCGACAGCGAGCGAGGCATTGATCTTTTGGTGAGCGCCTGGAAGACCAAGTTCAAGCGTTTGCAACTCTGGGTACACCGGCACTACCGCAAATGATGATGGCTGTCACTACATCAGGCTTCACCATATGATTTGCAGAACGTCGTACCTGTACTTCTTTAGCCACTTGAGCGACCGTCTCGCCTGCTCCCGGGATCTCTTGCTCCACCACCACTGCAGGGCAGTCTTTCTTGAAGATGCCTGCCTTATTCCGCGCAATCTCTTGAATGGTGTAGCCGAGCACCACTTGATGATCCAAACCAAGACTGGTCACACCGGCCGCAATAGGCTGGGGCACAATATTGGTCGAGTCATACAGTCCACCGATGCCGACCTCGAGGACGGTGGCGGACACTTTGAGTGAGAGGAAGGCGTGGAAAGAGAGCAGGGTCAACAGGCGGAAGTAGATTGGAAAGATAGGGGTATGGGGAGTTAGGGTCTGTGGCCGACGTGTGGTCAGTCCGCCGAATCAGCAAGCAACAGTTTACGCACGTCGGTGTTAGCTTCCAGCCGCTCCCAGATCTCAAAGAAGAACTTTGCAAAGAGTTCTTCGGACAACGGTTCGCCGTTGACACGTATGCGTTCGCGCACGGCGCACAGATGGGGAGATGTGAACAAACCTAGAGATTCAGCACAGGCCTCAACTGACGCACAAAGCACGGACCCACACTGCCTCCGTGCGGAGCAACGAGGCCACGGATAATACGCTCGCAGAATGCCGAAGTCGAGCCCTTGCCCTTTGTACCAGTGATGTGAACGACGTTGAGGGCATTAAGGTCGGAAGGCTATCCAGGCTTGAGTGCGAAACGGCGCGAATTTACGATGGCCGTACCTGATAACCTATCCGGCGCAGATAATCGATCATTTCGTGGATCGCAAAATCATTCGTGCGACCGCCAGCTTTGCGGATTGCTTCAATACTGCATTGCGTCAGTACGTCTTCTTCTGGATACAGCCAAACTCGCGTCGCTGCGTTCGATTGCAGGCCATTGAGCAGGCGAATTGCCTCCTGCGGTAGAGTGAGCAGCTTCGAATGCACGACAACGGAGTGTCACAAACTTGGTAGGTCTTAGATCGCGACGCTGTAGTTGACATTGTGCGCCTGAGAAGGATTGGTAGCATGAGCAACGCCCAAGACTGCAGCTACTTCGTAGGCAACCTTAGCGACTGAAGACAGGCAATCAACGAGATGCTAGCAGCTCTAGCACGCTTCTAGCGCCTCGTTCACGTCAGTGGCGCGGTGGTGTAAAAACTGACCTTTCACGGATCATTGCCCAAGCGAGAATCCATGCATACGTAGGAGAAAGGTCGGAGCGCCCGCACATCCTGCATCATAGGACGTCCAGAAGACACATTCAGTCACCGACTTCAACACTCCTTTTGTTACTTTGGATCACCGACGCAACGCTCACGGTTCGCTCATTCATTATGAACTACATAGCTCAGCACCCCATGGCATCCACTTTGCAATGTCACACAAGCACTACACTTTTGCTGGTACGTCCACATCGGGCCAACAGACGGGGACTCTTTGGGGCATCCCCGAGCGCGAGGTATTCTTGACACAGGCTTGCGAGAGTGACGACGGGGATATCGCGGTCTGCTTCATCGTGCGCAATCTGGTGAACGTAGAAGACTCGCTTGCGAAAGATCGTCTCACGAACCATCCTGATTTTCACTCGGTCATCCACCAAGCTTTTGATGCGCAGAAGAGTAGCGCGCTGACGACGGAGACAAAGTCGGGCAAGAGTTGTCTATAGCCAAACTGATATATATGGCTGCAGCCCGCTGTCATCGTCCACTCGCTCTATCGTGTGCCAGCCGGGTATTCCGTTATTCCATGCCCGAAGCTCAGCAGAACCCCTTTGTGATGGCCGGATAATCTCGCAGTCGATGTGAATTTGTTTGCACTTTAAGGGTCGAGCAGCCGCAAACTCCGCGCGGCAGTCGTGCTCGGGTCGGCTAACGTATAATTTGTCGCTTTTGGCAAAGCAAGCCCCATAAAGGAACTGATCACTGTCGCAAATTGGATTGTCAGCGCCAACCGACATCTCGTCACGTATAAGAGACACTGTTAAAGTTAACGTTCCCGCATTATGCCTGAACACCTCATCACCGCGTACTCGACTAACGTCGACGGTATTGATGTCACTGTGGACAACCAAGACTACAAACTCGTTCTCCAGTCGACTTGCGATGGAGGTTGTCCGCCGAGCTTCACCCTGAGTCGGGGCGGGTCCATTGACGACGATGAAGTCAAGGCGAAATTCAGGAAGATGTCCAACTTCGATGACATGATCCTGACAGCGAAAGTGTGCCAGTCGGGCTCTGAGGACGTTCATGACTCGCAGCCGGCCGATCAGTGCCCGCTTCGTCAGTAGTAGTAGATACTTTGTTGAATGTCACGAAACTAGCGTAAGTATTTCTGCTGCGTAGGCAATCCCTATTGCCCAAACGGCTCTTGTCTCCTCCTACATCTTCTACATCTGCCACACTGCCTTGTCGCACATGAAAGTACCGCACGGACGCGACTTCATTAAGCGGCATGTTGAGACTTTCTATCGACATCGGGCGGCCCTGTGTATAACAATAATCGCGACGATCAACTCTACGGTCTCAGCAAAACCATGCCCAAATTCCTGTCACCGTCAAACTCGCAGGAGATCATCGACCTCGTCACTTCATCCCCGCCCAATGACCAGGGTGATGTAGTTGAATCGAGCAGGCTTGCATCTTCAAGTCGGGGCGCGCGACGGGCGTCTACCGAGCGACGAAACGGCCATGCTGGTTCGTCAACTGGGATACCAAAAGACAAGGGAAAGGGAAAGAGGAAGATGATAGACAAGGAGGAGGAAGCGGAGCGCGTCAAGAGTCTCAAACGGAACGACCTCACGCGCCATTTGGTATGCACCTCACGTACCCAAGCCCGGCAACATGCCAATGGCTGACAATTACAGATCAAAACACTCGGGCAGCCGTCGAATCCCATAACAAACTCCGACTTGTATCTACGGTGGGTTGCGCAGCTTTGAATAGGACACGGCCTGATACATACGGTTCGCAGTACACCCCATGTCGTCTCCATCGCTACAGGCCATCAAGTCAGCAATCGAGGAGGCGGAAGCGCCGGTCAAGCAGACTACTGGACCGAGCGGACGCGGAAGATGCGGGAGCAACTGGCGCCAGGGGTATGTCCGATAATGGTGAAATGCCCGTCACAGCTCGCTGATCTCGCCTCAAGGAGTCCAATATCCTGAGTCCGTCATGCGCACTGTGAAAGGACGATACTGACACACGCGACAGAAGACTGCACCATATACCTCAATGGCTACGTTGGCGCCCAATACTCTGATCTCCAGCTCAAATCCCTCATCTCCAAGAATGGCGGCTTGGTGTCTGCACACGCAACGTCGGCGTGTACCCATATTGTCGCCGAGGGTGGTCTAAGCGGTACAAAGACGCAGAAGGTGATTGATCAATTTGGCGGCCGGGGTTCAGGCCGGCGGGCCAAGATTGTCAAAGTTGCTTGTGCGTGTCACACGGCTGTGCTGGCTGTGCTGATGTGATATTAGGGTTGCTTGACTCGATTGATAAGGGCCGCAAACAGGCCGAGATTGGATACGCCGTCGTCTCTGATCCTGTGTGTGAAGTCTCAGACAGCTCTCCAATTGCTGACGCCGCAACAGACCCAACACAGTCTAACTGGGATGTTTGCAAAACAGACAGCCAAGTCGGAGCCATCATGATCACCCAACCCGATCTTGTGACGTTGTACAAGTACATGTATCTCAGTTGTCTCTAGTCCCGCTTCTCGACCTCTGCAAGCCCAAACATACCGTAGGCCAGTCGCGCCCAGCCGGCCCAGATGCCGAGTGAACACCAGACGCTTGTCAGCATCAATGGCAAGAACTCGGCATTGGATCCGAGCACGCCTTTGGCTGTCAAAAGCGGGTGGGCGATGGACGTGAAGCCAAGGAGTGGGATGAAGGAGAGGAGGTATGCTATAGTTATCCAGCTGATCAGGGTCGAAGCGAGCGTCGGTGGCGGACTGGGTGCGTGTCAGCGGGGCTCGTGTCAACCTCGCGCGGCGACGAACGTGTAGACTACTCTGCTCAGGCTGCCCGTGATGATCACGAGCCAGATCAAGGAATAAATCATTTTGACGGGTGTTTCTGTGACGATTGATATCAGGATTGGCTCTGTTACGATCATTGCCACTTACCCGCTGGCTTGAACAGAAGCGGGAACAGACTGATAACACCCGGCACGGTGGTCAGGAGGAACGCTTGGTAATGATTCCAGTCGCGCGTCGCAAGCAAGCTATACTCGCAAGTCAACTGCCTACACCCCGATCCTGGTCACGAATGGTGTCACCAACCTCAGCGGCACTAGAACGAGCATGATGGCTTTCTCGTGGACATGCCAGCCGAACCTGGGAAGCTCGTGTTGGCAAGGTGCAGGCGTAAGCGTCACTTTCTTACATGAAGCTGCTGAACCCGCATGCTGTGACCGCTTGCAAGAATCCGACATAAGTCGGGCGACGCCACAACGGTATTAACTGGACCTTGATGCGGGTGAGTAGACCGCTTTGGTCGTATATGTGTGGTTTGCGGACTGACCATTTGACTGATACCGGTGAGCAGAAAGCAATGGAGCGGAGACACGTCGGGCAACACTGCGAATCTTGTATCGCCGATCAGGCCGCGTGAAGATGCCGCGATCCCGGCCTTTGACAGTGGGAGGGAGAGGCGGCCGGCGACTGCGGCAAGATCAGTCAGCAGCTAGGACTGATTGAAGTCAACACACCTTTGAGCAGCAGTCTGTCGATGAGCGTTACGCCCGCCCAAGCGCTGCCACGAGTCAATATGACCACTGCCCCATTTAGACGCAGTTCAGACACCCACTTTGGCGCCCAGTACGCGTGCATCAGTCCGCGCGTGAACGGGAATAATCTCGAGAGTAGCTGGGCGGCCTGACCTGACAATAAGAATGGCCCGATCGAGACGACGAAGACGGTGAGGACGACGACGCCGATCTTTGCCAGCTGTGCAATGTTCGGGCGGTCTGTACGCACGGTTCGTAAGTCGCAGTATCGAGGTAGGAGATCAAATGACGCAGCGTACTGGTGTGCGGCGGGAGGCAGTATGCTCGGAATAGGTAGATGAACCATGCAGGCGCTTGATAGATGTAGATGTGCCTACAGTCGCATAAGTTCTTGTTTGCAAGTACCCGTGCCAGCTCACTTGAAGTTCAATAGGACTGCAAAGAAGAAAGCGCAAAAGAGCGGTCGTTTCTGACAGCTCATCAGGTGATGCGTTACAGGACGAACCAAACACAAGACTGACACTTTGCGCTCCGACAAAGCTCCAGACCATGAGCCCGAATAGGAATGCATTGTACTGAAAGTGGATGTGGTCGAGGATCAAGAACCCAGGATGGAAGAAGATGGCAAGAGCCGTCAAGGTGTGCGTTTGGGGATCCGATGAGCGCTGCGCAAGGCTTGGGAGTGTCGTTAGGATGATCTGGGTAGTGAGTCGAGACTCACCGGAGACAGGCGAAGAAGAGGCACAGCTCGGATATCAAGACCGTAGAGCGCATGTAGCCTATTGTCTGCCATGTTTCAACCGGTGTAGATGATAGCCGAAGGAGTGGCTCTGAGATTGCGGGAGGCAGTAGACGGGCGGGGAGGCCGAGCAAGTAAGAGAAGTAGGCGAAGAAGGGAGGATAGTCGAGTGCTGATTATTGTGCGTAAGTCGTCCCAGTTGACGAAAGCCTGGCTGCAAAAAAGGAAGCTCACTCCACTCTGACGTTGTCTACAAACGCCTATGAGTACAACCACCGATGACTGCACGAGTACTCACATCTTGGTACCATTGCTCAAGGGGTAGATGACGAGTAATTGCAAGCCAATTGCGATGTACCTAAAGTAAGTTGTCCACCTTCATGCCTAAGAAGCGACCTTGACTCACTTCAAAGTCGGTACTGCGACTGAACCAACGTTAGCTCGGGTTCGACCGACTGGCACGGTACGCACTATGCTGGGAAAAGCAGCACTTTGAGTATGGACGAGAGTACTAGAAGGTCTCGCTGCCCTGCCATCACCACTCTGCTCTGCATTTGAGCTGAACCAGCGTGCAGAACAGCTGTTGGCTGTCGACGACACAAACCCGTCTCAACATCCCCAACCACGTGGTGTATTCCCACGAGTGACGTTGGGTGGCAAACCCCACACGAGCTGCAGTGTATCACATGAAAGTGAGCGCAAGCGCACGGACGGTATGAGCGGCACGCCTGTACCATCCCGAGCTGCTTCATCCCGCTACAGGGATGCTCCAGCTGCGCTCGGTACTCAGCGGAGAGCCAAATTCATCTCAACCCGGCCACGAGCTCTCGTACCTACACGTCGATGGCACCGTCTACTTTGTGCGTTCGGACACTGCACCGTGATGTCAAGGTGATGCGCGTTAACGCATTGATAGGTAAACGCATCGAGCGATTCCATCATCGTCTCGGACTCGAGACTAGACTTCAACTGCGTACTCTCGTTTTCATCAGCGTTTCCGACTCGTGCCTCGACCTCGGCGGCATCAGAGCAGGATGTAGCTGGCGTACACTGTGACTCGAAGCGCGGTTTTGTAAGCAGAGAGGCAACGCTACTACAGGAGTAGAGATGCTGATGACTTCTGCACAGATTATCGCCTGGCGGGACAGGCATATCGCGGTCTGGCAATACAAGCATGGGACTACCGGCGGCTTGGCCGCGTGGAAGCCATGGTCGACGCTCGTAGCAAGCTCGACCGTCACGTCGCTAGATTTCAAGGATGGTATGTGGTCTGCTTGGCTGTCAACGTCTGTGCTAACCACGGCACAGGCGATCTCATCATTGGAGTTAGAGATGGGCTTGAGATTTGGCATGTCGATGTGGACGCCGACTTTGCTGTCTGGGACCGCCGGTGGGACAGGTGAGCGACGAGGAGCTAGACTGGGACTATCAAGAGGTTAACATGTTCAAGATCCTGTCCTACCCCGTCTCGTGTGCGGCATTCACCATCATCTAACCACTTTGCTTGGACGTCGGACGATCAACCCCACTCTGTCAACAATCACACATTAGACAAGCAGGGTATTCCAACAGGTATGGCACAGGAGCTGAGGCATCCTCGACCGGTGCAGTGGATTGGCTGGCGCAAACCTCGCGACCTGAACGGGTCAGTCCACCCCGAGCTCGTCCACCCGACTGACTATTGCAACAGCGGCGACGTGCATCTTTACACCATTACGACCAACTCTGTGATGCGGATCTACGCTCCCGTACTCGACGATCCTCTCTGGTTCCAGTTACTATCGAGTCTCGACTCCCGCTCGTTCGCGGAAAAGGGTATTGGTAATACGCAGACGAGCGTCCCCGTCCAAGGAAAGCTAGTAGTTCTTGATGCCGAGCAACTACGCAAAGGTGTGGTCGATAGCTTGGCTCGGACAGAGGGGGATTCGCGCGTCAAGGCAATCATGGAGAACTTGGTGGCCGAGGAGGGTGACTTGGTCGCTTGTATCGACTCCGCGGGGACGATGGTGGTCCGCTCTATCATCGTAGGTTGCCTCGCCAGACAAGGCCCAAGACTGACCCCTGCAGAATCTGGAGCGGCGCCCGCCGACCCTTTTGAAGAGTTTACCGCTGTGTCGGATCCCCGCTGCGCTTACTGCTCAAGCTGCGGCCTCGATCTCGCCTGATACGCTGCTCGTCCACCTACCGGAGTCTCAACCTCATACACTTTTATTGGCTTCTGCACCATCCCCCACAACCCCTATGACCGCCATTCGGCTCGATCCTGCAAAAGTACTGCTTTCCAAGCCCGAGGGGATCGATCCACAAGGCACCGAGGCAATGAAGAAGCTGGCCAGCAGCACACCTCGGTCCGTCCAACTACGTCGCCAAATCCAACGCTTCGTCAGAACACCGAACGGGCGTGGTCTGCTCGCGATGGGAGCCGGGCATGAAGTCGGTGTGTGGGAGAAACGACAACTGGGCAAAGGCAAGGGACGAGCCTCGGCGTTCGCAGGTAAAGGCTACTGGACTTCTGAGCCTGCATCAAGTCTCATGGCGATTTACGCCAAGGGCCGTGGGATCGTCAGCTATACGCCCGCATCTTCCGATGAACACCAAGCGACCATTGGGCTACAGCACCTGCACTCGAGCCGGTTGGAACCATCCCCGCGTGTCCTCTTGCCGGACTTTAATGGCAGTGACGAGATTGTCTTGTTGATGGCGGTATCGGACATCGACGACGGTATGAGCGGCGCTGGACGCAAAACCCAACGCGCGTACGTGATCGCCGCGTCCGATGTTGGTGAGGTCTGGGTCTGGCGAGTCATTTCCGCCGTCCAGAAACCAGGCCAACACCACAACGACGAGCCACCGCCCGACATCACCCTCGTGTCATGTTATACTCTGCCAGGCGCAGAGGGGGATACCAAGCCAGCGCATATCCTGCCTGTCGATCCCATGGGCTGGCATCAATCTGTGATCGACTGGAGCTCTGATACCCCACTCCAAGACATGATCACGACCGTTTCATCCGACGGTACGCTCGAGTTCTGGAGACCGCGCTTGGGCGATCACATGTCGACCGATGGCGCTGGTTCGGGAACGTTCACGCCTGGGTCGGACCCAGAGTACGGGCACAAGCGCGGCTATCTCTCAGAAAGGGATGATGGCAAAGCTTGGATTCGGTCGGGCTTGATCCAGACGGGCAAGAAGGCCGTCAAGACGGCGAGATGTAGTTCGCGCAAGAAGACGGCGTTGGGTGAGGTGCCTGGTCTAGCCGAAAATGACTTGACTGCTGACGCGAGCAACAGTCACGCTTCTGCCTGATGGGCGACATGAGCTGTCTATCTGGGATTCCAAGACAAGCGAGTTCTCGTCCGGTCTCGAGTTGACGCAGACCTATCAGTCAGTTGATTGAAGAAGTGAGCATACCCATGCTGATCGATGCAGGCCTGGCGAGTGCATCCAAGACCTCGATTGGACGACGACATCCGACCTGCAGTCTGTCTTGGCTGTGGGGTTCGCTCACAAGGTCGTGCTTGTCTGCGAGGAGCGCATGTTTTACACCGAGAACACGCCAGGCTGGGCAGCGTTCTTGACTATTGATATATCAAGGTGCGCACCACGTCCAGTCATCCATGCGTATTGACGTTCGCATAGCTTGACATCGGAGCCCATCGCAGATTCGATCTGGCTTGCAGGTGGCTCATTGGCGATCGGTACAGGCAATCAGGTGCTACTGTTCAGTCGCTATCTCGACAAGGACAGCCCGATCTCGAGCCCAGTTGGCTCACTGAAGGATCTCGAGCTCGACGGCGAGGCCGAGGACATCTTCCAGCTCATTGCGCAGCGCAATGGACCGCTCGTCGATTTCCACCCGGCGTTGCTGGGACAGTGCTTGCTGTGGAGTGGGTTTGCAATTCTGGCCGAGATCGATTGGCTAATGATACTGTAGACAAGATCGAGCTTGTCAAGAGTACTCTGCTGTCGCTTGCCAAGAATCTGCGAGACGCAGAGCGAGCAGGCCGCAAGCATATTCGATATGCAAGACTGGATGTGTCCGCCTACTACCCGAGCTCGGCAAACAGTCAGGTGAGTCTGTTCAAATGCCAGCAAGGCTGTGCTGACGCTGCTTAGCGTCGAAACGGCACGACCGCATCGTATACTGGGTTGTTTACGCAGTCGGCGGCCGTCGATGAGTGCGGACATGGCTCAGCTGTTGCTGCCCAGAGCTGATCTTTGAACGATAGCGATGATGCGTTTTCCGACAAGACGGTCAAGGAGCTCCGTGCTTTGCTCGAAAGAGACATCAAGATGCCGCTCGGCCAAGCTGAAAAGTCTGCGCTGCTGACCCTCACTCAAGCTACGGCAGATGTGGGTCGACTCTTGAGGACGAGTATGCCGTTACTAATCCGGCCAGATCGACCGAGACCAGCGCGCACTTGACAGCAATGGCCTGCGCTACTTTTTGGCCGTTCGCTTGTTTGTCAACCTTCGCCAAATCACGACTGAGCGACACGGCGAGAGCAGTGAGCCGCTGACAGACCTTGTCGATCGCCTGTCGTTCCGCAACGTCGTGTGGGCAATGCACAGCGAGAGCCAGGAAGCCATGCTGCGCGTTGCGACCGATTCGTGCCGTGACTCGCGCATGCTGTGGCCCGATGCCAAGCGGCTCGGCGTCTTTCTCTGGCTCAAATCCGCTGAGAGCCTTGTGAGCGTTCCGCACCAGTTGTTTCGTCTTGCTAACATGTCCTAGAAAACCCAAATGGACCTGCTTGCGCGCAACCAGTTCCTGGCAGACCATCACGACCCGACGGGCTGTTCGCTGTTCTACTTTGCACTGGGCAAGAAGCGGATCGTGCATGGGCTGTGGCGCCAGGCTTCCGGTCACAAGGAGCAACAGGCCATGCTGCGCTTCCTCGCCAACGATTTTGATGAGCCGCGGTGGAGGTCGGCGGCGAACAAGAATGCCTATGCGTTGTTGTCAAAGCAGCGGTTCGGTGAGTTGCGTCGAGGCTGTGGGTGTGCACTGCTGACTTGGTCAAGCATACGCGGCTGCATTCTTCTTGCTTGGTGGCAGTCCCAGAGACGCTATCAATGTGTGCTTGCGCCAACTGCGCGACTTTCCGCTCGCCGTTGCGATTGCCCGCGTCGTCGAGGAAGGCGATGATGGGCCGTTGCTCAAGTGGATCTTGACGGACACGGTCGTGCCGCTCGCTTTTGCTGGTGGACACCGTTGGCTCGGGAGCTGGGCGTTCTGGATTCTGGGCAGGCGGGATCTCTCGATCCGGATGCTGATTGTGAGTCGCTTGCGTGACCTCTTGCTAGTCCCGACACTGACGCGCGTCAGACGCCGCTCAAGGATGTTGCGCTGTCGTGGGCACCCGACGCGCTGCTTTCCGTCGGCGAATCGGAAAACGACGATCCGAGCCTGGGATTGCTGTATCAGCAGCTCAAGGCCAAATCGCTGCAGACGGCCAAGGGGACGAGCGAGGTCACGCAAACGACCGAGTTCAATTTCGTGCTGCACAATGCGCGAGTGTTTTGTCGGATGGGTATGTGCTCTGACGTGTGCGAACGTGCGGAGCTGAGATTGTACAGGCTGTCATCCGCTTGCGCTCGCTCTTGTTCGCTCGTGGTCGTTTGAGCGTCCGTTCTTCCCACAAGCCAAGCCGAAGCCTATAGCATCCGATGCTCACGCAACCAACGGACACGGCGGAGTCACCCGGCCCACACTAGCCCAATCACCGACCCAACGCCGTCGGCAATCATTCATGCTCGCAGCTGGCGACCACCCTCGCGAATCCATGATCATGGACATGGACGTTGTTGCGGAATCCCGACCTGCGAGCCCTCCAGCCGTGCAGGCGGAGAACCCGCCGGGTTCGGCCAAGGTCGCGAGTCTGATGAAGGCAGCCCAGCCGGATGCATCGCAGGGCGCCATGGAGTTTGATCTGAGCATGTTTGGATAGCGTGATGTGACGCGTGCGCCATCGACAGTGACCGTGCGGAACCTTGTTCGGCCGATCGGAGGTTTGGAACGGAACGCAGGTGCATGGCTTTTTGACTTTTGCTGAGTTGGCTGCATCGATCATGACGATGCAGCGTTGGGATCATCACCCGCTTGCCCATGAACATCAACCGCGCACCTCGATGCTACAGATTGCTGTGACCGACGTGGTCTGTGCTGTTGCCACTGCGGTCCCCCACTGACGCGCGATGAGCAACGCCGACGTGCTCTGCTGACCAGGTGCATTCTCCCGTTCCGTTCCCTCGCACGCTATAAGATCTCAGCACCCGCCTTGTCACTCTCCATCGATCCATCATGCGCTGGGCTCTCCTCGCGCCGCTGCTCCCTCTGGCCCTCGCCGCACCCGCAACCACAAACGAGCTCTCGGAAGCCGAATGGCACTCTATCCAAACAGGCTTCACCGGCCAGATCTGGAACAAGGCCGCAGAGTACTTTGCGCCCGTCCACGTCGCCAACGACGAAGAAAAGACAGTCTGGCAGGTCCTGCAGGAAAAGCAAGAGTTTAGCAAGCTCGTCAAGCTGATCAAGGTCGGTCACTGCGCGATCGATCGGCCGATCCGGGTACTGATCCGGACAGATTGATGGCACGGCGGCAAAGTATCTTGACGATGCGAGCTTGCAGATCACTTTTTTTGCGCCTGATAATGATGCGATCCCGGACCCGCACAAGCACCACGATCACGATGATGACGACGAGGCCGCGTTGGTTAGTAGATCGAGATGGAAGCGGTCACGGCTGATGGCATCAGCGTGCACTCGCGTCCTCGCCGACCCCGACCGACATTCTCGCTTTCATCGCCCGCTACCCAGCTTATGAGCACCACGAGCACAAGGGTGGCGACAAGGACGACGAAAAGAAGAAGCAGATCTTCAAGGAGATCCTTAAGCGCGTCTTGCAGTATCACGGCCTCGAACGCGCTCTGAGCGCGTCAGAGCTCGCTGAAAACTCGACGGTCGCGTCAGTAGAGCCCAACTAGCGACGCTTGCCGTCATGGCTGACCGTCTCAGCACGGCCCTCAAGGCCGACTTTGGCTCGTTTGGCGGCCTCCACCGCCGCATCAAGATTGAAAAGTCTTTCGTTCCGCCCAGTCAGTGTTCCCCCAGTGCATCCCTCGCACAAGCTGACTTGCACAGCGCTCAAGCTCAACTACTACATCAAGGTCAAGTCGGCCGATCTCAAGGTCAAGAACGGCTACATCCACACGATCGAGCACCCGTTGTTTCCGGCGCCGTCGGTGCTCGACATTGCGTTCCTCTTCCCAGAAGAGTTCTCGACGCTCACATCATCGGTACAGAAGGTGTGTTGGGTCGATCGTTGAGCCAAGCAGTGGCTGACAGACACGCAGGTTGGCGGCGAAAAGTACCTCGAGTGGGAGTATGACTCCAAGAACAGCAAGGAGGGCAAACGTAAGTCGCTTGTCTGTCACTCGACATCAAAGCTGATGTTTCATAGCCGCGTTCAAGGGTACCGGCGCCGTGACGCTGTTCGCGCCGACCAACGATGCGTTCCACCAGCTTCCGCCAAAGCTCAAGTTCTTCCTGTTCTCGCCGTTTGGCAAAGAGGTTCTCACAAAGGTGCTCGCGTACCACGCGTTGCCCAACACCATCTTGTTCTCTGAACTGCTCCACGTCGTCCACCATGACCACAAAAACGCCGTTCCCTCGCTCGGCGACGACATTTCGTTCCACCACGAGTTTTCGCTCCCGTCGGGCCTCGGCAACAACGCTTCGCTTGCCATCGTGGTCGACAAGACCAAGGTCTTGCCTGTGCCTGGTGCGGTCAAGGTCACGATCAGCGTCAACGGCGAGCAGGTTGAAAAGACCGACGTGCCGGCCATCAACGGTGTGATCCATGTGATTGGCAAGGTCCTCGTCCCGCCGCACAAGCACCACGACCATGACGGCGAGCTGCTCGAGCAGGGCACGTGGGACAACTGGGAGAGGTCGGTTGGCCTCCTTTCGATCGAGAGGGTTACTGACGATGTGTAGCTGGCTCTTCGAATGGGCCGCCGAGCAGTAAGCGCATCCAGCGAACAGCCGAGACGTGTCAAGGCAGAGTGGATAGGAAGAAGTCTAGTGAATAGCGACAGGGATGCATGGACTGTTCTCGCGTGTACGATGAGGTTGAGTGGACAAAGTACAGCAGAGGGGAGGCCCTTGACAATTTAGCGCGGGGAGCAGGATGCTGTTTTCGAGGGATCGACAGCACGCCTGCAGAGTGGCAAAAAACCTGGACGTCTCCAGGAAACCGTCGTTTTTTTTCCAGTCGGTTGTGAACACAATGTGGAATCCAGGCATGGAATCGAACACGAGCCAGGACGCAGAGCAGGCATTAGACAGAAAGCACGCTACCAGCGCCACCATCAAGGTGGGTCGTTTGCGTCATGTTGCGATTTGTAGGATCACGACCTGGGCGGGAGTGGATCCATGACGGTATGAGATGCGGTGACTGCATGTAGGGTTACAAGTACAATAATGGAGAGAGGGCGACAGGATCATGTACCGCCCGGGCCGGGCAGTCGACCGCCCCAGCTTTCAGCTTTGGCCTCGGCGCCTGTCGCTTTGGGCTCGGGACTGTCGGCTTGTGCAGTTTCTGAGGGTGAGCAAGCGCGGACACGATCGACTTGAGCACTCCACCACGCCTCCATGTCTTTGCTGACGTTTATACGCTGAACCGAGTTGTCGGCGAGCATGTCGAGGGTGCGATCGAACCGGCGGAGCTGGTAAAGTCAGTGTGGAGAATCATCAATCACAGCCAGGAACTAGCCGCAGAGTGCACGGCTAGTCAGCTCCGACAGTGACCGACCTGATGCTCGATCGCGGTATAGTCTCGTTTGGTGAGGGGTGGGTGGTGAAAGTTGTATCGGAGGTGGGTGAGGAACGCCTGCCGCACGGCCTGGGAATCTCTTCAGCTCTTGAGCGTTGCGTAGCTGTGAGACTGACCAGTGGTTTGCTGTATGCGATCCGAACACCGCTGGGAGATCCGATCAGCCTTGTTGGCTGTGCCGATCGAGCTGCGCACCGACGGTACATGTCGACGACATCTTTTTGCAGACCTGACCGTGCTGCTACCCGCGCTCCTGGTGGCATGGCTCTCTGATACCTAGCTCGCCGTCGCCGTCGTTCTCTTGGTCGCAACCGACGAGGACCGAGAACCAAGCGAGCAATCGACGCGCCGGTTTCGTGCGACCGACTTGTTCACCCTCTTGTCCTGCTTCGACCCAGTCTGTCTGCACCGAGCCGGTGCTAGACGAGTGGGAAGATGGACATTGACTCTCCCCCGACCGACACGTACCACCCGACGCACTCGCACATCACCCTGCCCTCCCTCTCGGCCTCGTTCCCACTCCCGTTCCGCGTCTTGTTCTTGCTGGGGCTCGCTCTGCTGCTGTGGGCCCTCAACCTGCACATCCTCTCCAAGCTCGGACTGGACACTAGCTGGGTCCTCGACTTTCGAGATGGCGAGGACGAGGACGGCCCGTTGGAGCTCGACGAGCTCGAGAATGCCGCCCAACCATCGACCGAGCCAGAGACGCCGACTCGGCCAGGCCATGCTAGACCGGCAGTACATGTCGCTCCTAGGCCGAGTCCTGGTACGCTCTACCAGCCCGTGTATCGCATCTTTCTGCTCTACACCGCTTGGGTCGGTGCGGGCTGGGTCATCTTTCGGCTCGTGACAAGGGGTGAGCCGGACCGTATGGAGCGGTACAGAGCGCTCGTGGGCGTCATCATGCTCGGCGTCGTGCTGGGATGCATGCTACCGTCGCGCCGAGCGGGAGTGCAGCGGGAACGCAATGCATTCCTCAGGTATGTCATGTCCTCGGCCGGCTGGTACTGATCGTCTCCCAGAGCCGTCCGCCGCATCGTCATGCCGCCCACAACCCAGCCTATCCACTTTGCCGATGTCATCCTGGCCGATATCCTGACCTCGTTTGCCAAGGTCCTAGGCGACCTCTGGGTCTCTGCGTGCCAGATCTGGACCGGTGGGATCACCGAAGGTCGAGTCGCTCGACCCGGCTGGAGTGGCTGGGTCGTACTCGCCATGGTGTGGTATGTCTGCCGTATCCACGTCTGCGTCTACTGACGACGCAGCCTACCCTACCTCGTCCGCTTTCGCCAGTGCATGCTCGAGTTCCACCAATCGGCCTACAGCAACCCGCGGCCGCTCATGAACGCATGCAAGTACTTTTCCGCGTTCCCCGTCATCTTGCTCTCGGCCGCGCAAAAGACGGTCGTGAGTGAGATTGCGACCCAGCGCGGCATGTCGATCCAAGAACTCGGCGATACGGGCGATCGGTGGTTTGGCGAGCACCGCCTGTTCCGGCTCTGGTTGCTCAGCGTCGTCGTCAACTCGGTGTTCAGCTTTTGGTGGGACGTCAGTCGAGATTGGGGACTGGCCCTGCTCGAGGCCGATACGTGGTTTGGGAGACCGCTGGGACGGACAGACGAGGTGGCGGGTGCTGGGAACGGGTTGCTTGGCTCGCCTTTGACAATACCCCGTTCGCTCTCGCAGGGCCCGCGAAGGCAAGAGACGATCGTGGAGCGAGTCAAGCGCTTTTTCCGTACCGGCTCGGCACACCAACACCAACGCTCGCCCTGCCCATCGCCCAACCCCAGTTCACCCGTCATCACCGCCCACCCGGTCAGTCTGCCCTCGCCACGTCCAGCCTGGGGCCTACGACCGACCCTGCTGCTCCCCGACGCCTCGGTATACTACCTGTTCACGCTGATCGACCTTATCCTCCGCTTCACCTGGTCCCTCAAGCTCTCGTCGCACCTGCACACGATTTCCGAAATCGAATCGGGCGTCTTCATGATGGAAGCGCTCGAGCTCATGCGCCGCTGGGGCTGGGTCTTTATCCGCGTCGAGTGGGAAGCCGTCAAGATGGGCGAGGTGCAGCGCTTTGGCAGTCGCGGCCGGGCAGCGACGGCGCCGGGGCCGAGCACGGTCTTGTGGGAGAATGGCCAGGCAGCAGAGAGCGGCGTCGCGGTGGATGGCTTTGGGATCTCGGTTGACAAGCTGTAGTGGTGTTTGGATACGGTACGACTAGATGCATTGTCTCTGCATGTTCACTGCTGCTGCAGCACCCAACGTCGCTTCAGCCAGCATCGGCCGCAGTCGGTACGGTCGACGGGCGCGCGACTCTCTGTTTGGTGACGACCAAACATCTTATCCATCGCAGTCCAACCGCGACGGCTCTCAAGCTGTTGATATTGCTCGCTAACAAGACTTGAAGTCGTCGGCGACGTCGGCGTCGAACCGGATCAGACAGCTCGACGGCGTCGTGGGCCGAACAGGGGCTGTCGTCGACCGTCGTCTCGACTCGACCATCAAACGCCTGGCTCGTCTCGCCAACGTCTGCAAAGCATCTCAGGTCAACTGCGGGACATTGGATCTAGACAAGGTCGTCAGCACGGCCGGCGCGCAACATGAACGGCGCCGAAGTCGAACGCTCAAGAGCATATTGTGAGCCAAAGCTATGGCCATCCCAACCCGCTCACGGCCATCTCTACAGCTCTCGACATCCAACCGCCCTCTCCACCCTCCATGTCCTCGCACCCGTCAGCGTCCAGCTCGACGACGGATCATGCGGCTCGTCCCAGTGTCGATCACAGGGTCAGCTCGGGGTTCAGCAAGCTAACTGATGGCGATGTCGTCCCGGTCGCTTTCGATGAGGGCGTGCTGCGCAGCCTGTGTGACATGGACGTGGGTGCACTGGTCTGGACCAGATCGGCCGCTGATGGGCACAGTGTGCGTTACCGCTGCTCGCGGACCGGATAAAGCAGAGTATAGCATCTTGCAAGGTGAATCGCTTGGCTATCTAGTCGACGCAGTGCGCCGAGCTGACGCCCTCTGCAGCAAGTCGCAGTCTACTTTCGGTCCCGGGCCGAAGTCGAGGAAAAGTACGCGAGGTCGTTGACCGAGCTCGCACGCATCACCTCGGACGTGTACGCGCGCGGAGACTGCAAGGCGGGGTGAGTCGGCTACCTCAGTTCATCAAGGGATACGATGATTGATTGATTCCGTAGCTCGTTCGTCAACGCCTATCAAAACTCGCTGAGGCTACAAGACGCGCTTGCCCAAAATCGATTGCGATTCGCACAACGATTAATCGAGATGAGCGACGAGCTGCTGACGCTTGCCAAGGAAGGAGAGCGCTTGCGCAAGTTGGTTCGTCGATCCGTCGTTTGTCTCGGTGGTGTCGAAGCTGACGGCTGTAGCATAAGGACAATGGGACGCGCTTTGAGCGGAATCTGCAGGAGAGCGAGATGATCATGGACAAGGTTGGTTTCTGCTCTGTGGATAAGGTGCTGGTATTGACTCGTCAGGCCAAGCAACGCTTTGACTCGACCGCGGAGGAGCTCGAGCGCCTTTTGGCTGCCAAAGAGGGTGAATCCTTCAAGGACGTGGGCATGCGCACGTCCAACTCGGGATCATCCACCTACATGGCTGCGAGCGGGTCCGGCACAATCAACGGCTTGGGCAAGGAGGGCAAGCGTGGACTCGGAAAGGCCATGAAGGGTGGACTGCTGTTCAAGGGCAAGGGTCCGGCCCAGGTGTGACCTAACGCACATAAACCACAAGAGCAGCTAACGCATCACAGATGCAACGGCAAGAAGACGACGTTCGGTCGCGCATGTCGGCCGTCAGTGAAGTCTTTCGCAAAGCCGTGCTGGAATCACAGGCGATCCGCCAGGAGTACTTCAACTTTCAATTACCCAAGATCCTGCGGGTCGGTTGGATCCGTTCTGTTGATGGCAGCGCTGACGCTTGGTTGAGCTTCTCAAAGAGTGCGCCGACGAACTCGACATGGGCACGCAATACCATCTCTCGCGCTATGCTTTCTTGTACGAGTCGACGTTACTTGGCGATGGGACGTTGGTGAACCCGCTGGGGGCGACCGAGGACGGTGGGTAATGTCAACGCAGTGCATGATCAGACACTGATCGGTTTGAAGGGCCTGGTTTGAGCGCCATCATCGAGTCGATCGATAACCGTTCCGATTTCAAGGCCTACATGCAAAACTATGCGGTCGCGCGCGGGACTCCGAGAGGTCCAAGACGTGAGGGACCGTACGAGGACGGGTTTGTACGTGGGGTTCGGTTGGGCGAGGATCGTGCTGATAGACGGTCACAGCTGCCGCCGTTGCCGCCACATGTGCAGTCGCAGGTCAACGCACAAGCGCAGAACCAAGCTCAAGCCCCGCAGCAAGCGCAACAACAGCAGCAGCAGCAGCAGCAGCAGCAGCAACCACAACAGCCCTCTTCATACCCTTCCAACGGCATCTCGGGATCCGCCGCCCCAGTCACCCAAGCATCATCAGGCAACGCGAATGTCATTGTCGATCAGATTGCGAGCCGAAATCACTCGACTCCTGGCGGGGCGACGTTCGGGGTCGAGCTGGGCGAGCAGCTCGTGCGGGATGGGCGCGAGGTGCCAAAGATTGTTGAAAAGTGCGCCGAGGCGATCGAGACGTATGGTACGGCTATGCGGTCGAGTTGCACCACAGGCTGGCTGACGGCTGCATAGGACTCGATTCGACGGGTATCTATCGCTTGTCGGGCATGACGTCTCGCGTGCAATCATTGAAGAATGCTTTGGATCGAGGTGTGTCCTGTTTGACAGGCCAAGCAACATGCTGATGGACGAGCAGACATTGACGCGGTCGACATCATGTCGGACGAGTGGAGCGCCGATATCAACGTCGTCTCTGGCGCTCTCAAGCTGTGGTTCCGCGAGTTGCCAGAACCGCTGTTGACGTATGGGCTGTACCATGGGTTCATTGACGCTGCGCGTGAGCTCTTCCAGCGCGTAGTGAGAGATGCGGAACTGATCGAGCCAGGCTATGAGAATGACCGACTGCGGCATATCCGGCTTCACGAGCAGGTCAACGAGCTGCCGGATCCAAACTATGCTACGCTCAAGTTCTTCATGGGCCACCTTGACAAGTGTGTAGTGGGGCTGGCGTGGCGAGCTGCGGCAGGCTGATGCGGCTCAGGGTCCGGCGACAAGAGCACATGAACCAGATGTCCGTCTCGAACCTGAGCATCGTCTTTGGCCCGACACTGCTCGGTGCACCGCCAGAAGAGGGCGGTCTCAACCTCGAACACATGAGCTTCCAGTGCAAGGTGTGTTGCGAGATCGCCAGCGGTGGTGTTGGAGCTGACGGTTTCGCTCAGGCCATTGAGACTATTCTTGAGCGATACCACGAGATCTTTGTGGAGGAAGACGAGGCCGAGGCCGAGGGTGGGCCGGATGGCAGTGTATGATGCTTGTACAGTTCTGTCTTGCTCGCTCGCTGCATGCTGGGATGAACCTGTACACGGATCGATCGCCGCCGCCGCCACGAACACTGCCGTTCACGTCTGTCTTGTTGGCATCAGCTCGCATTCCACTCTATCACCATCACAGTCTGCATCCCCCTCGAGCGTTTGCGCACTGAAGCCACTCGAGCACAGCACACGACCGAAACTGTGCCGTCTCGCGTCCCAAGGTTGAGTGCGATCCCCTATCCGCAGCATCGTCCCCCTTTGGATCATGTCACGACCGGGCTCGACCTCGTCCTTGGCGCCGTCGCACCCGCGCAGGGCGCACACGATGGACCCTTCGTACGGTAGCCCGCCGGGATACGAGCAGGATGAGCGAGCGTACGCGGTCGCAGGAGGTTCAGCGGGGAGCTCGGCCAGGAGTCAGAGCTTGAGAGATCGACGTCAGTCTTGCTGTTACGGTCGTGGTCTCGGTGCTGATGGGATCCGGATCGTAGCATCCCAAGCACACATGCGTGAGCGCGCACCGCCCCTCCCATCACAGCCACAGCAATATGACACGGCGTACGCTAGCCCGCCGCAAGCACCTTTTTCCAACTCTGAACAAGCACCGTACTCGCCAGTCGACTATGAGCATCCACCACAAGCTCAAACGTATCATCACCCGCAGCATCCCGGCCCGCCAAGAAGACCGGTATCGGACCCGAACGACATCAACTTGTCTTCGCTCCGGTTGACAGAGGCTCAGCCGCACGCACGGGCGACGACGACGGCAGAGCAGATCTATGATGCGTATGGCGAGGGCGAGGATACGGTCCAACCGCTGCGTGATGCCGCCGCTTCGGTCTACAGCCTGGACAGCGGGATGGGCGCGTACGGTGCACAGCCGGCGGGCCCAGGACCGGCGTATCCAGGCGGCAATGGCTGGGAACCACCACGGCAAGACTATGCCAATCCTTACTATGCGGCCGCCAACGACTTTCTCGGTTTACCGCCAGGCGCGCCAGTATATCCTTCGGGTGGCGGTCCACCCTCGATAGTCTCACAGCCGGGTTCGCTCAACCGGACCAATACCACTGCCTCGGCCCTGTCCAATACCTCTTCCCTCTCGCGCAGCATCACCAACGGCAACTCTATCGGCTCTTCGAACGCCAGGCGCAAAGGCACGCAAGCGGCCATCGACGTCAACAAGCCGCCCTACACAAAGGCATTCGTCGACGAGTACCGAACGCGTATGAAGGGCGATCCCGATCCGGAAGCGCAGTTTGGGTTTGCAAAGTACTTGATCGAGGCCGCCAAGATCCTGGGCGACGAAGTCAGTAAACGGGATCCGCGATCAGGGCGCAAATACCGTGATCTACTCGTTGGCGAGAGTCTCAAGCTCGTCAAAAAGTTGGCGACGGGCACCGACGCGTATGCCGACGCTCAATTCTTTCTCGCCAACTTGTATGGCACGGGTCAGCTTGGGTTGCAGGTCGATCACGAGCGAGCATACCAGCTCTACATGCAGGCGTCCAAGCAGAATCACCCGGCGGCCACGTACCGGACCGCCGTGTGCAACGAGATTGGCGCCGGCACGCGCAAAGAGCATAACCGTGCTGTACTGTTCTACCGCAAAGCGGCAGCTTTGGGTGACACGGCGGCAATGTACAAGCTCGGCATGATCCTGCTCGGCGGTCTGCTGTCGCAAGCGCGCAACCCGCGCGAAGCCATCACATGGCTCCGCCGCGCCGCCAACCAAGCAGACGAGGAGAACCCACACGCCCTGCACGAGCTCGCCATCCTGCACGAACGCCAGGACAACAAGGTCGTCATGTACGATCCGAACGCGGCAAAAGACTTGTACACCCAGGCTGCGCAACTGAGCTATGCGCCCGCGCAATTCAAGCTCGGGACATGCTACGAGTACGGCACGCTTGGTTGTCCAGTCGATCCGAGGCGGAGTATCGCTTGGTACAGTAAAGCGGCGGAAAAGGGCGATTCAGAGGCAGAGCTCGCACTCAGCGGCTGGTACCTGACCGGCAGCGGTCAGTCTGGTCCCACCACGAGTCGTCCAAGCTGACATGGCACAGAGGGCGTCCTGAAGCAATCAGATACAGAAGCATACCTGTGGGGCCGCAAAGCCGCCAACAAGGGTCTCGCAAAGGCTGAATACGCCGTTGGCTGTAAGTATTCCTGCGCCACAGCAGGCCCTTGCGTCTAGTACAGCCGTTGCCGTACTCATGTCTGGACAGACTACACCGAGATTGGCATCGGCGTCAAGCAGGATCTCGAACTTGCGAAACGGTGGTATATGCGCGCGGCGGGTGAGTGGTCGCGATTCAAGCGCGCGTCGACGCACGACGAAGTGATGCTGATCACCTTGCAGCGCAAGGAAACAAGCGCGCGATGCAGCGTCTCACAGAGATGAAGAAACAAGGCGCTGCTCGGGCCGCTGCGCGGCCTACTCGGCAGCAGGCCGAGAAGGAGTGCGTGATCATGTAACGCACGGCTGTATCATCCCTAGGTCCGTCGACACTCTACAGCATGCTGTCGCGGTCGCTCACGATCCTGTAGACCACACTGCATGTCACTTTGCATGAGCCATGATCCAACCCCATTTGCACATATACGATGCATATAATCCGCCATGTCGGTCGTTAGTCATCAGATGCATCCTAGCGGGTGGGTACAGTCCAGTAGAGGGATCACGGCTTGCGGCCGCCCAGCGAACGCCAGAAGCCAACATTGTCCACGCCTTGGATCAGGTCGTCGACGTTGCCGAGCCATACGCTCAGCTGCGGGATGTTCAGCGCAAGGCACAAGCGATCGCAGCGTGACTCACCAGTTCCTTCTTTTGTTGCACCGACCTCCTCACACCGCCGTCATCGGGCGGTAGGACGGGCACGGGAGAGCCTTTGGCCTTTGGTGTTGAGACCAGACTGGCCAATGCCGGTGAAGAAGACGAGGCCGGCAAGCGCGACTTGGCAATGTCCCGTAGCCTAGGCGGTGCTTTGGGCGTCGATGTCGATTCCGTGACTGGAGAAGCCGAGCCAGGGGTAGTAGATTGCACGAGCGGACTGCGTGATGGCCTGCGCTTGTGACCCGACTCGGCCACCGATGAACTCGAGTGCGAGAGGCCTAGCGCCGGGTTCGTGCGTGATCTCGACATGCCTAGTGCCGGGCTTGAGGCCGTCGGCGCAAACAGATCCGACTCGCGCGACGAAGATGACGAAGTCGAACCGCGACTGTTGCTTCTCGGCAATCCTAGTCCGAGACCAATCTTGGCTTCGTCGTCACGCCGTCGAGGGGTGAAGCGCGGGCTGGGTGGAACAGGGTGCTGAGCGGCTTCTTCCAGCACCATGCCGAGTGACGCCGAACCTGCTCCAGGTCCAGCCGGGGCAGAGGCCTTGCCCATCCGCCGATTGGTGAGCGGGGTGCTCAGTTGCTGTGCACTGCCGCTGCGCGTCAGGCCGGCGGACGACGCCACGCGGCCGGTAGTCGGTGTCAAGAAGCCGAGCTCGGGCTGAGGTTTGCGCGACGGTGTCTGTGGCACAAAGGGAATGTCAAGATCAGACCAGTGATCTGGATCACCCGTTGCTTTCGCTTGAGCACGCTTCGCACGCGTTGGAGATGAATACAGCGTCGTCGCGGAAGAGTCGGAAGATGAGCGGCTGGAGGATGACAGTGGGGAAGGTGGGTAGAGCGGTGATGCAGAGCCCGAAGAGGAGGAGCCAGCCGAGGTATTTGATGTTGATCGCATCTGCTGCTTGTACGCATCTTCGGGCTGCAGGTAGAAGTAGAGGAACTCGATGCACTTCATCCTGCACACGTGTGAGCTGATTTGCCGGCGGCCATGATATACGCACCGAACCTCTCGCGCGACGCCCGTCCCCTTGAGCAGCCTGACGATAGCCTCGAGGCCGCCGATACGTTCAAAGCACCGAGCGTTCTGCGGTGAATCGACGAGGATGCAGAACAACAGGTCGAGGATGGTGTACGCAATGGGGTGGGTCGAGCCCTCGGCGGGTCCCGAGGTTTCTCGCTTCATTGCTGGCTGTGTTCGCAGCAGCAGCAGCAAGTCGATGAGGGTCTGGGCTATCAGTGTGACGACGAGCTAGCCAGGTCAAGACTGACCTCGATACACCAGCTTTCTCCTACAGTCGCCTTTGCGCCGCAATCAAGCAATGAGAGACCCTGCAAGACTGACAGAGCCGTCTCGAGCTCGAGTATGAGCTGCGGGAGAAGCTGAGCCTGCTCCATGCCGACGTTTGGATCCGAGGGCAGCGGAAGGGATGTCAGGAGGGACAGTTGTTGAGAGTGCCTGCTGAGCAGTCCGATGAGGGGTACATGAGCTGAGGATGTCAGTATACGGTACTGTCACGTCATAAGCTTACGCTGCAAGCCGACCAAAAATGAGAGCGTGGGCAGGCTGTCGCCCGACGAATGTTTGGTTCGCTCGGGCCTCTCTGTTCGTCTGACGCAGACTCGTAACAAAGCCTTTTCAAGTCCTTCCAGAGCCACTCTACGTCGTCGATGAGAGGATCGCAAGGATCGGAGCTGGGTGCGTGTCAGCCCCGTCTGAGGTGACAGCCGCAAGCAGACGAACATCATTCAACCATCCGTTGATGTCGGCCTCGGTAGCTTCCGCCTTGACGCGCGCCTTGGCCGGTGATCGCGTCTGACTCTTGTCGAGGGCCATCGCAGATTTGCGAGACGGCGTCATGAGGCCCGGGAGGAAGGCGAGCGAAGCAGTGTCCTTGTCTCGCGGTTGTTGTGGCACGGGCCGCCTGCTTGGACCCGGGGATGAAGTTGATGGCGAGTCGAGCACGGCGCTCAGCGCCGATGACGAGTGACACTTTCTGTGTCTTGCCAGTGGTGTGGACATTGCTGTAAGCTCTCACAGTCGTGCAGCAAGTCGGAGACAGGTCGTACAAGCAACCCACAGGTCGAGAGAGACAATGACCAAACAAAAAGTCAGGCGCGTGCTTAGTTGTGCGGGTGGCAATTTAACACTGCACTTAGGCGCGTGAGCGAAACTGGCATCACCGCCTATGCTTGTACTCGTCCTCGCGCTCTCTCCCTCTAGGCCTCTCGCGCTCCTTGTACCGCCGCTCGTCACCATAGCGCTCCCTGCTGTCCCGCTCTCGTTCTCGCTTGTGCCCAGAGCCGCCGGCGTCGCTTGTCAGGCCTCTCGAGTAGCGATCTCGCTTCTCGAGCCCCTCGCGTAACCTCGCCTCGCGGTCTTTACCCGACGCAGATGCAAAGGAGATCTCCGATCGCGCACCCCGCTCCTGCTTGGCCTTGATAGCTTCGGCTTCGGCTCGCTGTGCAGCAGAGATGGACGATGGGCCCCAGGCGTCCATGTTTGTTTCCAACCTCTGACGTGTCAGCCAACCGCCTCCAGGGAAAGCGGACGCAGACTCGGAGATGGCAACAAACTCGACCTGATTGACTCAGCGACGTGTGAGAGGTCCGTACACGCGCGACGCACCAGTTTCTTGTAGATATTCGGATTGGCAAACGCCGTACTTGACAGCAGCGACGTGTTGATGTGCTGGTCTTTTGTATACTTGAGGTCTAGAAAGTTGGCAACCTTGGCCTGCACATGTCAACATCAAGCTTGGACCACCCGTAGTATTGCACACCTTGAGGCTCTCGCTCGCCTGCTCGGCTGGAACGGCCGCCGGGATGCCCCAATCCTCTTCACCTTGCCAATCACTGGGTCGCGTGACGATCCGGAGCACTTGCTCGTCCGTTAGCCCCTCGTACTCTTTGCCTCGAGTATCCCGCGTCGCAGCTGGAACGTCTTTGGCTGGCGTGTGCACATTGGTTGGCGGGGCACTGGTCTCGGCCGCCGGCCTTGAAGCTGGCGATGCCGATAGAGTCTTGGTCACCTTGACGCCGGACGGCAGGTGTGAGATCGTTTTACTAGGCCGAGAGGGGGGTAGTGGCATTGATGAAGAGCTCGCAACGGCGTTCACTTTGCTGGGCCCTGCACTCCTCGTCAACAACCATCCGCCAGTACCCATCAGCCGCAGCTCACCTGCACCATTCTATGAGCGCCAGTACGTTGACATAGCGCAG
The DNA here is from genome assembly GCA_001599935.1 of Holtermannia corniformis. NCBI lineage: Eukaryota > Fungi > Basidiomycota > Tremellomycetes > Holtermanniales > Holtermannia > Holtermannia corniformis. Next base: position 65,073 of record BCIJ01000042.1, on the reverse strand, counting down.
CAAGCCGTTTAGATCGAAAGAATGGGGAGGGCAGAGCGTGATTCAACAGCCATCAAGTTGAGGCGACAAGACGTACGCAAGGTCCCGCTGGTGGGCGACGGGGCGACGATTCGGGCGATGAGTTGTCGTTGTAGCTCAGGAGCCCTGTGACAGTGTCAGCCTGCTGGTCTTCAAGATGACTTGTGCAGCAACGATTGGCGCGACCTACCTTGCATTTTCCGTGGTTGACGACGGTCAGAAGTCTTCGCAGCCAGCACCGAGCCAAGTCCAAGTTGGCCGCCAAACCCCCTCGGCAATCTTCTTTTGACGAGCCTTGCGCAAATGACGTCCTCCCTTGCTCGGCGGAGCAGCAGGGTCACTTGAAGCAGTTATAAAGTGGTGCTGCTGCCAGTTTCTTTCACATACAGAGCACCATCTTCTCCATGGCGTCATCAGATCCTCGCACATCCAAGAACTCTGGCTATGTCGGCTACGAATGTTCACATGGCGGTGAAGGGCCGCACCGCCATGAATCATGGTACCATACCTCCAGAGCGACAGGCGTAGCTGGCGTCATCACTTCGTGCCAAGCCTGGGATGTGACGCTGTTCATGGAGGGTCATCCACCGCCAAGTGCATTCCGCGACACGCTCGACGCGTTTTGGCAGCAATTGACAAAGGAGTCGGCCTTGTCGGCTGTACATGAGACGGATAACAGTATTGGGCAGGATCAAGTGTAGGTCGAACCATGCGCTAAATGGTGTCATGCAAGCCTGTCGTCCTTGCCACTTGCGATTGCGTCGCGCTTTACGATTTGTCTGGGCCCACTTCAACATGCAAAGGCAGATGTATACATGCGACCTAAGGAAGCAAGCAACACCATGCTCAGCTGTCGCTGTCGGCTGATTGAAGGGACGCCGACGTTTTGGCGGTCCCTCGCTTTGCAGTACAAAGTCCAAGCTTCACTCCGACGATACTAAAGACCAATGACGGAATGCCTTTCATTTGCATCATACAGGAGAGAAAGGAGAAAGGCTGGCAAGGCGTGCTGATGACGCATGATCCATAAAGGGCTGCTGCTCGTCAACGGAGGAGCGTAGTATCCACTGTGGGCGGACTATCAACTAAGTGGATCACGTTTTTGCCAGGCGAGCCTGAAGCATATATTCGGAGCAACGCACACCGGCATGTCCTCGTACGATCATGAATCCAAGCGAGTCAAAAGCATCACAGCACTTCAATCACCCCGTCGCCCACAGCGGGCTGCCTGCCCATAAACATACTTCATGGTTGCACACGTCGAGGACTTCTGGTCAACAAGGGATCATCTCGCTGTGCTCGGCGCACAAGGATTCAGTGTGGTTCACGCCCGCGCCAGTATACAAAGACTGGCCGAAAGGCATCCGCCAAGCGTACGAAACGACAGGGACGTCTGTCAACAGCGCATCTAGTCACCTGACACAAGATGATTTGGACATCATCAGGCAGCTCGAGAACGACGTCTGAGGGTTCGCAACCGTAGCTTCTCTTTGAAAAACATGCAATGCCTCTGTCGGCAATAAACAGGTTGGATCCTGGCTGTGCGCGAGGTCGGATATCTCTTACGTGCTTCATGTCGCATGCAAATTAGTCTCAACTGCTTCTTTCTCGTTTTCGGAATCGGGTTGCGCGCCCTCTTGCGCATGCCTTCCTACGGTTGTCAGAGAACGTCACGATGGCATCAAGAGATGCAAGTGCATAGCCTTCGAACGCGTGCAGGTTGCTGAACGGCTTCGATCCAGAAGGTACTCGCAATCAAACCGCGAGATGGCTTGATCTCTTCGTCACGCACATGGTGACTTTGGCATGTTACTTGCTCATCTGTGACTTTCATTAGAGTCGCGAAGCAGCTGGTCAGAAGGCAGTGTCGAGCGGCGAGACATGTACTTAAGCACCTCGAAGTCGTGGTCGCGACTCACAATCGACTACACCATGAGCTCGCTGCCCGGACTGACTCCGAGCGAATCCAAGCGCTACCAGAGCCATAAACACTCGGTGACCCACAGTGACTTACCCGCTCACTTTCACGTCTCCTGGCCTCATACCTCCCGAACCACCGGTTTCAAGGGAATCATGGATTCGTGCTCGGCGTGGAAATGCTCTACGTTTCTGAATGAGAACGTCCCGCCTAGCACGATCCCTTCCGTTGTCACTCGGTTTTACCAGGGCAAGACATATTCCGATGTTGTATTGATGCCGGTCGATCGAGAACCGCGTGCCACTCCCAACCCATCGCAGATGTGGATTCCGAAACACTTGCGCGAGTAGCGACCGATACTCGTGGTCTCTGCCGCGGAGGTGCTCAAAGTTTTGACCCTCGATAATAGAGATGAGATTCGTCAGTTCAGTTGTCTACTCATGCAAAGTAAAAATTTCAAATCGAGATGGGCTTCGCGAACGACAATGGTGTAGGTCATTCCGAGATCCTTCTGTTCGAAGCAGCCAGCGAGGATACAATGGCAGTGCAAGAAGGGAGTCCTACCATATACTGCGCGGTGCCTTCCATGGTCTTGAGCATAAGACATGACGTGCGCGTATTTTTAGATGGCTGTCTACCAATCCGCAATCTCAACATGGCAATACTTACATACGAATCCGGACATGGGGGGATGACTCCGCACTCGCATACAGCGTCCGATTACCTGTCTGAGGGCAGAATCTGTTTCAGGGATTCCTGCTCCCAACTCAAACTCACGAAGCTCCTTTTTGAGGACATATCGTATCCTGTCAACGAGGAAGCCAAAAGGGAAGCCAATATACAAAAGCTTACAGCCTTATGGAGCCAGTATCAGTCCGGGCAGTCAGGGACTTACGCTTTCGACACCGGTAGCACCTCCACCGGCTCCGGCTCCGGCTCCGGCTGAAGGACGAACGCCTTGCTGCTTGTCGAGATAGGAAGCTGCGGTGAATCAGCTGCTGTTTGACTGTTCGATGCTATGCACCAATCTGGCCTACGCGATCCACATGCGATCCATCCAAATCCGTCGAGAAGGTTCGACGGACAAGACGCGCACGACCACCACAGTGCGCTGTCCTTCTGGAGACCACAACAGAGCTTCCCATCGTAGTACTGAGCACACAGGAGACTGGCCGTTTGTATGTGAAGCTCACCGAGGTGACGAAGCCTGCTTGCACGGAAGGCAGGCACCTTTCAGAGGCAGCGTCTGGTCTGTCGCATCGTGCTCTTCCTATGCGCTCGAGCGCCTTCGAGCTTCGCCACTTATAAATGTGCTCAGCAAGGAAAGATAGCTGCTCAACATATCAAGCCTTCACAATGGCCGTTGACATGCTCCCCGCCGCCGATGATCCCAATCAGTGGCCCATAAGCTCGACCTATTCAACCTCGCACGGTTCCTCTGGTCCTCACAACCATACCATGACACCGGCTTCTACCCAAGGGGCTCGCGACTGGTGCTCACAATCCAGGAACTCTAAAGTGGTCGAAGTTGCAGCCAACGCCTGTCCAAGCGATGTGAAGGAAGCGGCAAAGGCACTCTGGTCAGCCTCGGAGCAAGCATGAGCACGCGCCCGCACATTTTCGGTAGACGATAGCGAAGCGTATGATAGTTTATTGCCGTCTCACTGCTACACACTGCATGGCTTCTCACCGATGATACACACCGCCTACTTACCGCAGAATCCTTCGCAGACAGCCGGCAGGCAGTGACGTTTAGTCCGATGTGACTGTGTGCCCCCACACCTTCCCAATCTTGGTGTACCGAGCACTGAGACATGAGTCTATGCCGACCAGTCTGCGGTGTAGGCGACCAGGAGCTTTGGACCGACACAAACAGGGATTCACCGCGCTATGTAGGTGCCTGTTCGAAGCTTCGTAACGGCGCTTGTCATCCTTTCTCCCTCAAGTCCGTCTTGGCTTCCTCAAAGTAGCCTCTAGCTGTCTGCGTTGTGATCTTGCCCGATAAAACCATGACGACGAGTTTACGAGGAGCATCGCAGACTACCCACGATTACTACCCTGCCCACCGCGGCCTCCTGGAGCACGCGCATAAAGTCACCGTCACTGCGACGCATATAAGCGACCATTGCTACCGACTTGGAGAAGACGTTGAGATCGATGTACCGTCCACAACCGATCACGGGGCGATGAGCGAGGCGCTAACGGCGGCATGGGCTGAGCGCGACAGGCGGGCGGGTCCATTGACCAATGGAATCAACGGTACTGCGGCAGATTGAAAGCACGTCGTGTATTGGCCTGCCCAGCAGAACACTGAGATATACTCCTTTATGCATAGCTTGGGACATGCACGCATCTCTTGGCGCGACCTTCTGCCCCGTCCGCCACACCGGCCACTCGGGTTCTTTCCGAATTCTCCCACCCGCCAAGAAATGCTCCCGCTCGTCCGTCGCCAGGAGAATCGACCCGAGCGCACAGTAAGGCAGACCTCGGACGACAGCAGCGACCTCGGATTCATCATGGCAGAGGAAAAGTCAGTATACTCAACTGCGTCGTTTGGTAGGCGAAACCGAGCTGGTCGGGGGCTGACAATCTCGCCTTTACTCTTGGTTCTGTCTCTGCACCTATTGGATGATACGGATTCCAGGCAATACGTTGTGAGTTGCACGGTGGTGTGGTGGTCGTGAAATACAGGACTGATCGAGCGGCAATCGCCGGTTGATCTACAGCTCCAGACCGCTGGCTTTGAGTGAGTGAACGGCTTGTGAGGTTCTGCCCTCGGGATAATCCGGGACGGAGCCTTGAAGGACAGCACGGTTGCTGACGAGTGTGACGCGCAGCGCTCGGTTCCCCAACACCAACCAGACCAAGCACTGGTACGTCGCCGAGGTTGGACGAGCTGCTGTGGAGAGACTGACCGCGATGGGGTTCTGTTGATTCGATTAGCTGGGTGCGTACAGTATAGCTCGGCTGTTGCCGCGGTCAGTGTTGGCTCACTTGCACGCGCAGCAAAACTACGTCGACTACCACAAGTGCATCAACGCCAAGGGAGAGGAGTTTGCGCCATGCAAGCAGTTCAAGCGCGCCTACCAATCGCTCTGCCCTAGTACGTCCTCTGCGTCTTCCCTACCTTGTATGTGTGCTGACGTTGCGCCCTACAGACGAATGGGTGTGTCACTGCGGCGCGCGCACGCACGGCGGTTGAGCGTATACTGACGCACCGTTCAGTCGGGCAAGTGGGACGAGCAGGTCGAGGCTGGCACCTTTCCCGCCTCGCTCAAGCCGTGAGCTTGGAGTCGCGGATAGAGAGGGTAAACAAGGAAATGCATTGTCGTGCGCCTTGCTGTCGACTGTGCGCCGAGGCGGCGCTGTTGCCCAAGCTACAATCGACCGGAACTGTCACAAGCGGTGAGCGACGGCTGACGGGACATTGCGATGGAGCAAGTCGTTCTGAGATCTGCCCTGCAAAGGATTCCCGATGCCTGCGGACCACTCTGTCCACGTCTATCGCTGTCGTGTGCGGCCTGTACTAGCCAGCTGCCAAAGATGGGCACCAAACCCCAAGTGAGCTAACTCCGGTTCAAAGGGGGTTTGGCTGAACGTGTCCTGCGCGGCGCCACGGTGCTGTCAACGTCTCGACGAGGCATCCAGACTCACCCTCTGCGTGTCCAGCAGCATCAGGCGCGCCAGCAGACAAGCTACGAGCCACAGATTCAGCCAGGCGCGTTGTTCCAAAGTGAAACGGGCCGAAAGCACGCATCCTAGAGCTCAGACGGGCGACGTGACAGCGAGGCGCAGGCAAGATGCAGATGCTCACAAAGGTCAGTCAAGCTGCTGAACCTTGCGACGGAACGGATCTGTGGACATCCAAGACTTCCCAGTGGCCAGCTCGACGTGTACGATACTGATGCAGCCTACAGTTCGAGTCCAAAAGCCCCCGGGTCAAGGGCATTGCTTTCCGTGCGTAGTCGCTAGAGCTAGCTCTGAACGCAACACGTCTGACCCGAATGTAGATCCCAAGACACCCCTCCTCGCCGCGTCGCTGCACAATGGCACTATTCAGTTGTGGAACTACCAGATGGGCACCCTCGTGGACCGATATGACGAGCATGACGGCAAGTGCAGTCCAGCTCAACAGCTCCTTGGCTGACACGCGGATGCCCAGGACCCGTACGAGGCATCTGTTTCCACCCGACGCAACCCATCTTTTGTTCCGGCGGTGACGATTACAAGATCAAGGTCTGGAACTACAAGCAGCGCAAGTGCCTGTTCACCCTGACTGGGCGTGAGTGTCGATCGGTGTCATACAGACGCGTCTCTCGCTTCACAGGTGCTGCGTGCGCTTCGAGCAGCGTTGTGACCGACGCTTGCTTCCGATCACACAGCTTTGAAGCGTTGCCGTGCACAACGACCTTGTGTAAGATACGACGCTGACTTTTCCAGATCTCGACTATGTCCGCACCGTCTTCTTCCACCGCGAATACCCCTGGATCATCTCAGCCTCCGACGATCAGACGATCAGGATCTGGAACTGGCAATCGCGAACCTGCATTGCCATCCTCACCGGACACAACCACTACATCATGTGCGCCCAGTTCCACCCGTGGGATGATCTCGTCGTCTCGGCCTCGATGGATTTGACTGTGCGCGTGTGGGATATCTCTGGTCTGCGAAAGAAGAACCAGGCGCACCAGCAGCCTCTAAGCTTTGATGAGCAGGTCACGCGTGCAAACCAGGGTCAGGCCGACTTGTTCGGGAACACGGACGCCGTAGTAAAATACGTTCTCGAGGGGGTACGTCGATGATTTGGGGTCAGGTGAAATTATGTTGACAGCGCGCAGCATGACCGTGGTGTCAACTGGGCCTACTTTCACCCAACATTGCCGCTTATCGTTTCTTGCGGTGATGACCGCCAAGTCAAGCTCTGGCGCATGTCCGAGACCAAGGCTTGGGAAGTCGACACGTGCCGCGGCCACTTCAACAACGTCTCGATGGCTCTCTTCCACCCGCGCCACGAGCTCATTCTGTCTGCAAGTGAAGACAAGACGATCCGCGTATGGGACATGGGCAAACGCACGGCCGTACAGACGTTCCGTCGCGAGCACGACCGGTTCTGGGTCCTCACCGCTCACCCCGAGCTCAACCTGTTCGCTGCCGGTCATGACAATGGTTTGATCGTGTTCAAGCTCGAGCGCGAACGCCCTGCGTTTGCTTTGTCTGGTAACTCGCTCTACTACATCAAGGACAAGGTGATCCGGATCCACGACCTTGCGTCCGGTGCCGACCACGGGACCGTCAACGTCAAGAAGCTTGGTGGGCAGTGGGTCCCGCCCCGTGCTCTCTCGTACAACCCGGCCGAGCGCGCTGTACTAGTGACTTCTGTGCGTTCGGCGCCTTGCAGTGGACGATGCTGATGGATTGGATAGACGACCGATAATGGCGTATATGAGCTCGTGTCGTTGCCGGCCACCGCGACCGCAGCCGAGGGCCAGTATCCAAGTGCGGGCGGTAAGACCGGTACTGGTTTGGCCGCAATCTTTGTGGCTCGCAATCGCTTGGCTGTGCTCGACAAGGCTACCCAGGTTGGTCTTGCTCGCAGTGCGCATCCTCAAACGCTCATGCCCGGCATAGAACATCGAGATCAAGGACTTGAACAACGCGGTGACAAAGACTGTCAAGTGCCCCGTTCAGACCAATGAAGTCTTCTATGGCGGTACCGCGTCCCTGCTCCTGTCGACGCCGACCTCGGTTGTTCTCTTCGACATTCAGCAGCAAAAGACGTTGGCCGAGATTGCTACGCCGGCGGTCAAGTATGTCGTCTGGAGCGCTGATGGCAACATGGTTGCACTCTTGAGCAAGCACAGTGGGTCGAACCCGCGTCGAGTGTGACGTGCGCTGATGCCGTCTAGCCATCACCATTGCCAACAAATCCTTGGGTCAGAGCGCTCTCATCCACGAGACGATCCGTATCAAGTCGGCTGCGTGGGACGACAGCGGTATCTTGATCTACACCACGCTCAACCACATCAAGTATGCGCTCCCGAACGGCGACAACGGCATCATCAAGACGCTCGAGCAGCCCGTGTACCTGACGCGCGTCAAGGGTCAGACAATCCACTGCCTTGACCGTACCGCACGTCCACGCACCATCACCATCGACCCGACAGAGTACCGATTCAAGCTCGCGCTCGTGCGCAAGAACTATGACGAGGTCCTGCAGATCATTCGATCGAGTAACCTCGTGGGGCAGAGCATCATTGCCTACTTGCAGAAGAAGGGCTACCCGGAGATTGCGCTCCACTTTGTCGAAGATCAAAAGACACGCTTCGACTTGGCGATTGAGTGCGGTAACCTTACGGTTGCGCTTGAGATGGCGCGTGCCGTTGACAGGGACGATGTCTGGAATCGCTTGGGTGCACAAGCGCTCAAACAGGGCAATCACTCGGTGGGTTTGCTGTTCGTAGACCTAGACCGTCGCTGAATCCCATCTGCAGATTGTCGAGACAGCGTACCAAAAGGCGAAGAACTTTGACAAGCTCTCGTTCCTCTACCTCATCACGGGTAACACCAAGAAGCTTGGCATGATGCAAGCCATTGCCGCCAAGCGCGGCGACCAAATGTCGCGCTTCCAGAACTCGCTGTACTTGGGCGATGTCCAGGCTCGGGTCGCCGTCCTGCGGGAGACCGGCATGTGTAGGTCACCTGCAGTTGATAAAGTCCAACGACTGACGTTGTGCAGACCCACTCGCCTACTACACTGCCAAGACGAATGGTCTGGATGACTTGGCCGGCGACATCCTTGAAGAGGCTGGCATGACGGACGATGACCTGCCACCGCCTCCGCAGAACTCTGGGCACACTTCGCTTGCGCCTCCGCCCGTCGTCACATCACAGGCGGACCTCAACTGGCCCATCAAAAACCTCGGCGAAAGCTTCTTCGACCGCGCACTGGCCGCTGGTGCAGCGGAGGGCGTCGTCGGTGGCGCTGCGGAGAGTAGTGGCGCCAACGGCGAGGCTCTCGATGCCTGGGCTGCCGACACTCAGCTTGATGGCGAGGCTGAAGCTGAAGAGGACGAGGACGAGGGCTGGGATCTTGACGCTGAAGTCATTGCGGAGCCTGAGCCGGAGGTCGCAGAGGAGGCACCGGTCGAGGAAGCGGTCGATCTATCAGCTGGTGTCGCACCCGGTGTGCCAGAAGACGAGCATTGGGTTCGCAACTCCCCACTAGCGGCCGATCACGCCGCGGCAGGCTCGTTTGAATCGGCCATGCAACTTCTCAACCGCCAAGTGGCCGCCGTCAACTTTGCGCCGTTGAAACCCCTGTTCTTGACCGCCTATCAATCCTCTCACGTCTACGTCGCTGCCAACCCCAACCTCCCCCCGCTGTCGTACAATGTACGACGGAACCCCGACTCGACCGACTTGCGCGAGATCCTACCGGTCATCTCATTCGAGTTCGAGGACATCAAGGCAGGCGAGTTGACCGAGGCGTATCGGTTGTTCAGCCGCGGCAAGTTTGTCGAGAGCTTGACGCTGTTCCGGACAATCTTGCAAAAACTCTTGCTGGTCGTAGTCAAGTCGGAGAGCCAGGCGGCTGAGGTACGTTTCGCGTGTGACTCTGACTGTATCCGGCTCACACTTCATCCAGGTCAAGGAGGCGGTTACAAGCTGTAAAGAGTACATTGTCGGCCTCACGCTGGAGACTGAGCGCCGCAAACTCGTGGCTGAGCAGCCGGATCAAGTCGCGCGAAACCTCGAGCTTGCAGCCTACTTTACCCACTTGGCGTTGCAACCTGCCCATGTTCAGCTCGCCTTGCGGTCAGCCATGAGTGTCTTCTCCAAAGCGCAGAACCATGCCACAGCGGCTGTGTTCGCCCGACGCTTGATTGACGCCAACCCTGCGGATACAAAGGTCATCACTCAGGTGCGTGCTGAGGTGTGAGCGAGACTTGAAGCCTGACATGTTTCAGGCCCGCGCTGTGTTGACTCAGGGCGATCGCAACCCGCGTGACGCCACTGAGATCGCCTACGACCACTTCACCGCTTTCGACATATGCCCTGCATCCCTCACCCCCATCTACTCTGGCTCGCCTTCCGTTCAGTCGGCCTACACTGGCGCTCGCTACCTACCAGAGTACAAGAACACCATTTGTGTGGTCGATGCTATCACGCAAGTTGGACTGCCTGGCAGCGGGTTGAGATCTGCCGTCTAGAGTGCGGATGTTGTGCAATTAAACGAGCCGGTAGACCCGCGATGAAAGTATGATATGGCGCATTGCATCTGCACATGTACAAGGTCCGGCAGATGCAAGCGATGCTATGCAACACGAGATAATTGGATGGGAGGGGCTATTGGGCAAATTGATGCGACACGTTGGGCTTTCAAGATGAGAGCTGCTCGTAGGCTTTGCGACAGATGTACTCCTTGGCGTCATCGACGTTGTCGAATGGTTCACTTGCACTGCAGGCGTCAGTGGAGATACGAGCAGGCATCGTAGACACTGACGGGGCAAAGAATCGCTTGAGGCCGACCACAACTGCAACGCGATACAAGGGTTCCTCGAGATCCTCCATGTCGCCGATGGCAATGGTCTCGAACGTCGGCGTAGGCAAGTCGTCCTGGAAGCAGATGGCTGAGATTCTTAGCGGTTTCTCATCTCTGCTCACGCTGATCTCACCAGTGAGTTTGTTGACCCATTCGGCGTCAACAGACTTGCGCTTCTTGTTTGGCCAGCCTTCGTCGTGATTCCGGTTGAAATCATTTGGCGGGAGCTTCCGCTTGCCCTTCCAAGATCTCTTGGCGGGCCTAACGGCAGCTTGCGCGGGAATGGCGACAACGTCCAGCTGCTGCACTTCGAGGGGCGGTGACGACAGGTTAGTCGTTTGCACTTGGCTGTCGTGCGGGGTGACTTGTACTTTGGTGTTCGCGATGGATGGCTCTGGCACACCCTGACGGATCATGTCGAGAATACCCTGCTGCACTGCAAAAGCTGAGACCGCTTCCCGTGCTTCCGCTTTGTGCAGATGCTCGTCTAGCACGCCAAGCGCAACGGGTTCACGTCCGGGTAGTGGGATGATCATTGCCGCCCCATAGACTGACATGTCAGCACTTCATCATCCGAAACCACTGTACGTACGACCAGTGGTGGAGTCCTTGGTGTAGTTTACTTCTGGCTTCATGCCAATTTCGCCAAGCGCGGAGTAGATCTGGGTGCAGCAGTTGACCGCTTCAGGCGTTGGCACCTGTGCTCTGGCTGGATCGGCTTTTGGTGGCAGAATTGGCTTGAACGTCTCCTCCGCCCAAGCCATCCAGTCCTTGACGTTGAGCTCCAGAGCGCGAGCACAGACAGCTTCGCGCGCGGCGTCCATGGAGGTGTGCACGGACTCTACCATGTAGGTGCGTTCTTGCCCGCGAACGCTGACGTGCAGTGCACAACCGTGACCTGTGGCGGCCGTTAGCGGACTTCTCACCGAAGAGTGAACCTACTGGTCCCATCATCTTCGATGACTGGCTCGAAGCGCAAGACGTCGCTTTGTTGCGATGGGTCGACAGAGTCCCGCAGTGCTTCTAGCAGCATATCCAGCGACGTCATGCCACTCGGAAGCGAATCTTGCACCTCGCTCGCGGTCGGAAGAGCAGGAGTCACTGCGGGTGAAGCTTGATTATCGTCCGGCTTGGGAGGCAGAGTAAATCGGCCGCCACTGAAGATAAGCGGCGGGGGCTTGGCTGGCTCGCTGGCGTTCGGGTGCGACACTGGCGAGGGAGCGACGGTCGCCGGCTTCTTCGGTTTGGCATACTTGCCATACTTGTGGATGAAAGGGAGGATCTCCTTCCGGATGGCCACTGCAGCGCACGCCGTCTTGGCCTCCTCCACTGTCTTGTGCTGCTTCGGCGTCGAGAAAAAGCGCCTGACACTCGGGCACACATCAATCGTGAGTTCACACCCATAGACTGCCATGTGTCAGCAAACAGTGCTGTTGGCTGAGACTGCTGCACGTACGCTGGGTCACTTGGTCGGATGTCTCTGACCACTCGACTTCGATACCGCCCTTGCCCATGCTCAAGCAAGTGCTGTCAATCAGCTCGATATCCGTCCGATTGGCAAGAGCTTGCACAGCTGCCGAAACTGGACTGAGCGGCAACGGAACAGCTACCGGCTGAACTGTCGCGACCGTCCGAGGTCCCTGGATTGTCTTTGGCGATACGAGTACAATAGACGAGGAGCTTGAGCCTACGCTGATGGGTTCGGCGGACTGCTTCGGGGGTGTCGAGATGTCGATGAGGATCGCATCGTTGTGTGGTTGTGGCGATACCGCAGTTCGCTCGGGCGGACCGGGTGGAATCTGGGACTTCATCTGGTTCAACGAGCTGACGGGCACCCAGAATTCGCCACCTCCATTGGCAACACCCCCTCCCCATTCCAGCTTGATGAGCTCTGATGAAGCAGGAAATACTGCTGCAGTAGGGACGGACAAGGAAGCGCGTGCGAGCAGTACCGCCGCAGGTGATTGCAAGGCGGTAGAGCGATCTCCCGTGAACCCCGTTGGATCCGGCACCGTATCGCAGCTGAATCCAGCTGCAAGCTGCGCGCAAGCCGGTGGTACTGCGGGTACAGAGACAGACTTTGAGCGCCAATCTTGCAGCGGCACGACCGGCAAATGAGCCAATGGGGCTTGAGTGGGCTCGGGGAGGGGCGGCGGCGGCGCTGGAGCAGGCGGCAGGGAGGTCGGTGCAGACGCCGCGGCGGTCGGCCAAGTGAAGCGTGGTGGGTTGACTGCGGTACTTTCCGGACAGGGTTGGACAGTAGCGGGCGCTGGCAGAGATGTCGTTGCAGCGGTGGGTACGACGACCTGGCGTTGCACGGAAGCCTGCTCGACGGCAGGCGCAACCGATTGCTGCAAGTCCGAGATTGGCGCTTGATTGTATGGGTTCTCTACCCATCCGAGCGCGTTTTCTGAGATCGCAAGCGTAATAGTTGTGTTTTGCGCATCAAGCTAGGGTGATCAGCTCAGCCATGAAATACAGACAGACGGGGAGCTGACCTTCAGACGCCTGGCCATGCCCGTCCAGCGCTTGACGGCACCAATAGCCTCAGCTGCGGGCTCATACGCTGCATCATAGCGTGACTTGGGCATTGCCGCTGTCGCAGAGTGCTGACGGATTGCCGGATGCGTGGGCGGGAGCACCAGCGTCAAGTGCGCCGTAGTCAGAGGGTCTACAGAGCGCATATCAGTTTTTAATGTCGGCGCGCAGCACTGTAGCCACTCACCGGTGCCCTCGCCGACCTCGAAACTCCAGCGCACGATGGGCTGTATGTCTCTGTCCAGACCATGCAGGAGACCATTCCACACCCTCGCAGGATGCTCGATCAGTGTCGGGGCGGAGATGAGCGGGTCGCTCTCTTCTTCGGGGTGCAGCCAGTCGATTGCGAGAGGCTCTGGCTCTGGCTCGGTCGGTTTCTCAGGTGCGACCGGTAGGTTGGCATCAGTAGAGATCCGAGCGGGCGTGAGTCCCGGGAGCGCGACCTTGAGCGCCGGCTTGGGCTCGGGAGGGTTGCTGGCTGCACCGGGCGCCGGTGGTTCGGGTGAACCACTGTCTTGGCGTACAACCTGGTGAAATGACGATTGGCTGAGTGTGGGAGGGACGGCAGCTGGCTGCACACTTTGCCCGTACAGTTGCTTTGCGGGCGTAGGGGCGGCAACGGCGGTCTGAGCTTGATAAACTGGCCTGAACGGCATCGACGTGGTATGCTGCTGCTGCTGGGACGCTGAAGGGGCCTGCCAAGGCTGTAACCCTGACGGACGGATTTGTGGTGCAGCCATCGGCTGGTACTGTACCGCAGGCGACGGACCGTGCAGCGTCTGAGGGATGGGCGTCGGTTGCTGGTACTGCATTTGCGGCGTCGGCTGCTGATATTGGATCATGGCGGGCTTTTGCGGCGCGACCATGGTCGTCTGCAGCTGCGGTGCGAACTCTTGCTGTTGAGACCTTGTACCGTGCATCGGCTCGCCGTTGCGAGGCCTCAGCATTGGCCGTTGAGCTGCTCCCTGCCCGCCAGAGCCACGACCTCTGCCACCTCTGCCGCCCCAACTACCCCTCTGGGTCTGCATACCACGACCAGCTTGTGGCTGCTGAGGTTGCCAGAGCTGCGGATTAGGCTGATACGACTCGAACGGTGCAGCTTGCAACGGCTGCGCGTACATCACTTGCGGATACTCTGGGGCAGGCGCCATGATCGGCTGCGGCTGCGGCTGCATCATTGGCGGTGGTGCTGCTGGCTGGTACAGCGGCTGCGTTTGAGGCTGCGGCTGCGGCTGCGGCTGCAGAGCCACGGGCTGCTGCTGCGTATACTGGTTGGCGACCGGCTGGTACATTGGCTGTAGCTGCGGCTGCGGCTGGAGCTGGAGCTGAGGTTGCAGTTGCGGTTGCTGCTGAAGGGCGTACTGCTGGGGATGCGTCTGATACGCCTGTAGGAACGACATGGCGCCAGGTCGCCTACCTCGCCTGCCTGTCAGCACTTGCCACTTCACGGGACACAGCACGTACCCCTCGACGCGTCTCTGCTGTCGTAGGGATCAGTGCAAAATTTCGCTTAGCAGTGCTAGTCAGTTGCCCGATAGAGCGCCGAGGACGGGTCATCAGCACAACATGCAGATCCGAGGGCCACTCGTCGCGCTTAGGCGTACGACCCGAGGCGAGCACGAGAAGCCGCCGACTTGCCCCTAGCGCACGTACTTGCGTCCTTTCGCGCTCAGGGGTCAGTGCACGGCGGTCAGGCCTGCAGGCGGCACGCCGTGACCATCAGCAGCAGACGGCAACATCAGTAGCAGGCGATCAATCGTCAGCAGCAGACGGCGAGTGCAGCAGCAACAATGAGCGGCGGCTGGTGGGTTTTGCCCCCGCTGCTCTGAAACGCGGTGTTCTGATCGTCTCGTCGGTTGCCGAGCAGCTTCTGCACGCTCGAGTCTGCTTTGCCAGACACCCAAGTGCGAGACGCTGCTCGAATGCACACGGTGGTACACTGGTAGATGGCTGACGGCGTCCTCGCGGTCGAACAATAAGACCAACTGACAATAGCGGCGGCGGCCCGTGCTGATCCTTGCTAACTCTGACCGCATGGACCTCTTACGCCCAGTCTAATCCCTTTGCGACCCTAATGCTGGATGGAGCAGTCTATACCCACAGCCTACGCGATCACCATCATGGCAGCCGTGAACCGCGCCCGCCCGCCGTCCAACCCGGCAAGCAGCAGCAGCACTGCACCAGCAATCGGTGACCCCAGATCCCGTGCGGGCGCCCAGGGGTGGGATGACCAGCTGTCGACCGAGCTTGGCGGTGGTCTCAATCGTCGGCCGTCGCTGGGTGCGGCTGCAATCCTACCATTGTCAACCACACGCAAGTTCAGTGCGTGGGACACGGGTGACACGGCCGAGGCTGGTGCATGGGTGATCGAAGGCGGTCAGAAAAAGGTTTGGAAGACCTCCAAGACGACTGAGGAGGGCGAGCCGGTCGTCGGTGTGTATCACGTCGGGTTCGAGCGGGATGTTCTAGATCTGTGAGTCGATCAGCGGGCGTGGTACCCGTCGTTTGGTTTGCAAACCGGTCTATCATCCGGCTCGGCTTGTAGGGCCGCAATGGACAGGACTCGTCTGATGAACTGTTAAGCAATCATGCCAGCTGCCTTTGCACTCGAGCCGAACGCAGCGCGACCAGCTTGCGAGGTCGCGTCACCCGTCTGGCGATAAGCCAATGCGAGGTGATCTGTCTGTTGCCGCGGACGCGCATGTATCCGTTCCAACGGGGTATGTAGTAGCGACGAATTGCCTGTTGTGCTATGTCCAGGACATGCGCCACTCCAGGAGCGCCAGCTGGCGAAACAGTCCTGTTGCTGCTATAAGTCTGAAATTACCGTGCACAGCGTGCACAGCGACTCATAGACATAACCTAGCTGACATGATTTCCCAGGGAGGCGAGGATGCACATGACGCTGTATGAGCTCGCGGGCGAAAGTCATACCTTTGCAAAGTTTGGCGAGGGCAAGCAAGCGCCTGTCCCGAGAACTGTGCTTGATGTAAGTCTCGACCAGATCAAACACATGTGATGAGGCTGATCTGCGTCAGCTCGGGACAGGTTTAGGCCTGTGAGCGTGCAGCAATTTGACTTTAGGGCTGACGCAGCACAGCTGGCCAATCGCTCAAGCGGCCGTCTGGCCTCAAACGACATTCGTAGGCTTTGACGCCGTCCCAGTCCACCTCGACCTCGACGTACTCGCCGCTGCCGAGTCGGCTTCACCGCGCGCCGTGCGGTCGATGTGGGTTGATCTCCAACAGCGGATACGGTGGGAGCAGGGCGATTTGTGCGTGGGCGTGGCTTTTCGACGAGTCGGGCTGAGCACGATGCAGTCTCGAGCCGTTACCGTACGACACGGGTAGCTTTGACATGGTGCATCTTCGACTTGTCGGCTTGGGTATACCCGAGACGAAATGGGGCGATATGCTAGAAGAGGTCGTTCGTGTCGTCAAGCGTGGAGGCGTGATCGAGGTCAGTCGCGTCTACGAAGCGCAGCCCAGCTGAAACACTACACAGATTGTCGAGACATCCTATCAGCTACCATCCACATCACCGCCCTCTCTGATCCACTCGTACTCTTCCCTCCTGCTCGCACACTACGTCCACCCACTCCCCTCCCTACCCTTGAACTTTGCGCTCCCGTCCACCGCCGGGCTGCGATGCTCGACCGTCAGCAAACCGACCTACAGTCGGACCTGGAACGCCGAGTCCGCGCCCGGCGCCCTCCGTGGCGCCGTCCTGTCCTGGGTCCGGAGTGCGCTCGCGGGGCGCGGTACGGGCTTGGTGAGGACGTTGAAGACTAAACCGCAGGAACGTGATGTTGCGGATCGGATGGGTAGGGAACTGAGGAAATGGGGTGGCGAGGAGAGATGGGGTGGGACTCTGGTTGGGCCTCGAGGGATGACGTCGAGTGAAGAGGATGGAGACAAGGTCGGGCCGGTGGAGGGACAGCCTAGAGAGGGCGAGGTGATGGTCTGGGCTTGGGTTGGGAGAAAGCAATGAGATGGCTTGCGGGGATGGGTGGGCACAGCATGCGGCACCTGCGAGTGTAAGTCGCACCAACAGCGCATAGCTGCAGAGCCGACTGTCGGTCTACAGTCTTCCACGCCACTACGGCTACACGCACACTGCGTGCTTTAGGCTTAATGACACTTCGACTCATGCTCGCGTTCATCTTAGTACAGCAGATCAATGCATCAAGTCACCCAAAGGCCTACTCCTCCATCGCCTCATCCGCGCTCTGGCCTTCATCATCCAGCTCATCCCCAGCGACAAAGCCAACATCCCTAGTCCACCGATCACCAAGCTGTACCCGGAATTCCTGCAGCATATCATCAGTTTCTACCGCGTCACATCGCAGCGCGGCGCGTCACTGACAGCCATTTGGATTCCCAAGAGCTTCAACAGCCTCGCCTTTTCGGCTGTCAACTTTTCACCGGTTCGGCAGACTACGTGGGGGTTGTTAAGGCTCGGTACGCCTTTGACGAGGACGGTTGCGAGGCCTAGGGAACGGAGTTGCGGGTCCATGCTGTGTGGGAAGGGGTCGGAGGCGTATGAGAGGATAGGGCCTGCACAGGGTTAGCCGCTGCAGACGTAATATGAATGCAAGCTGAGCGACGGAAGATGGAATCGGCGTATGGAGCAAGGTCGAAACTGCGCTCGGAGATTCGAGCGAAAGGTGTAAATGAATCAGTCTGTGAACCCGGAAGCGAGTATATGACCCCGCTTCCTCCGTGTAGATCATGGCGGCATGACCCGTCTGTAATCGAAGCTCGCTGCGTTCTCGAGCCAGAGGACGCTGCCAAAGCACTTCCGCTAAGCTCATCCTTCACCACCAGCCACCAAACGGGCTCAATCACAAGCAACGATCGAGTAATAACCAGCTCGCTTCCGGCCATACCGCTCATGTAAAACATGAGGGATACGCCTGCCAGACAAGCAACCCCACCCTCGACCATTTCTGTCTGGACACTAATCCGACTCACCCTCTGGGAGAACGACCTCGTGTGTGGCCTTGTTGCCCATGCGCGCAAACTCTTTAATGCTGAAACTCTCAAACCACTCTTTGGTCTCCTTGGGGTCGTGCGAGGTCAAGAAGAGGCCGAGCGGACCCTTGAGCTTCTGCGAGGGTGTGAGCACCGAGGTAGATATTTGACCGGCCGGCTCACCTTTGCGATTTGGCTCAAGCCCTCCTTGTGCTCCTGCTCTGGCGTCACACCCAGCGCGATCGCCATGACCTTGTTCCGCCCGAAGAACATGCGGCCGGTACTATCACGTCCAATCAGTATCGTTCATCTCCATATAGCAGCACTACCAACCTCTTCCACTGCTTCCGAACCTCCTTCAAGCCCTCGTTCCGCATGTCACCGACGCTGAACAACCAGCAGTGCTCATATTCGTCCAGCTTCTCCCGCACGTCTGTTACAAGCCGCTTCTTGTCATCCTTGACCTTTTTGTCCGTCTTTGTGAGCGACACGACCTTGGAGCGCTTTGATTTGGGCATTGTGAGGAGAGTGAGCCGTGTTGTGGGTGCAAGTGGTGGTGGTACGGCTTGCTGGTTGAAATAATCTGGCTGCACGTGATCCCACTACACATTACAATCCGTCTCCTTATGCGATTACACTCCACTATCATAATCGGATTGGTCCCGCATCACACCCCGTATCCTAATGCTATTTCGTTCGGCTGTTGTAATCGCCGGAGTGCATTAGCGGAATCAAATTCCAGTCAACAGCTCGCGCGCTCAGTCTATTGTCCCGACAGCAAACAGCATAAACACCATCTCTCACCAACCAACGCCCACAGCTTCGACCGCCAACCGCACACGCCACCGCAATGACAGACCTGAACCCGCCACCACCGTACGCTGCCACCTCTCAGGGGCACGGCCACGACGGTCGGATCCTGCCCCAGGTCATCAGCAACCGCCCGAGGCTGCCGGAAGCCTACCGCAACATCCACCTCAACACCCGTGAGTAGTCGTGGTACGCAAATTAAATGATCGGGAAGAATGGGATCAGATGGACTGCATAAGACGCGAAAGGAGTCTGCGGCTGGCATCGCTGGGGCGGTGGCGACGCGCTCATGTGCATCGTCTCATCCTGCTCGATTGCATAGTTGGGATACTTGCAAGCTGGTGAAGTGGTACACTGCAGGAGCATGTCTCCTGTCGACTCGCAGCTTACATGCCTCACATCTCAATCTGGACGGCTGTCACTGCGAGCTCACAAAAGGCTTGGCACTGTATCTCCCTGCTTTGCCGCGCTTTTACAGCTGCATTCTCTTCCAAAGACGTCTTCAGCATCTGGCTGCAAGGTATCTCTATACTGCATTGTCGGAACTACACGCTTGCAGCCTCGTCTGGCTCGCGTCAACTTCAGCACGTAGTCGTTGAGCATGATGGTTCATCTTTTGTTGGCAAACACCCTTCTGACCCACCGCAGTACCCGAAGAAGCTGCCATTGTCAAATTCCAGACGATTGTCCGCGAGGGCAGAGAGATTGTCGTCGGTCGCATCAAGGTCCCCACACCTGGCGTCAACTCGCACGCGTTCATTCTGAGGCGCTACGACACGCAGGCCGTGTCGTTGACGACCATGTTCAAAGTTGCCTTCCCGGCAGCGACCGATGATGACGAGAAGCGCGAGATGGATTGGGTGAGTGGCTTGGTGTGTTCGGCTAAGGCACAGGCTGATGCTGGTGGGTCTCAGGTTCGATCGTCGTTTGATACGCGGTTCACGAACGGCGGGCGGGATAACGAAACTGTCAAGCTTGCTGGGCAATGGTGTGTTCTTAGCAGGCCGGACACGGCAAGACTGACGCCAGCAGGGTGAGCCGTAACCTCGCACTTCACCTTGCGCCTGCATACGGTCTCCACCCACTCGTCTCGGTGCGTGTCGATCAACGGACAGATGGCACCGAGTTCGACTGACGTCTGCTAGGCTCTAACACGCGCCGAGCCCGATCCCAACGTCGTCTACCGCAAGTCGCAACGCTCTCAAGCTGCTGCCGATGAGCTTGCGCGTCGCAACCTCGTTGGCCCGATCCCTGCTACCGCTTCCGCCACCGATGCCGTACAACCTCCTGCCCCCAAGCGTCAGCGCAACACCCCAGCCCAAGCCAACATGCAGGTCGATGAACCTCGCCCGGTCGTTGTTGAAGCCACGACGTCGATCACTGCGCCGTCCGGGACCCCGCTCGACATGGAAGCCGAGATTCAGGCAGCCAAGCAACTCGTTCTCGATCTCAAGCGCGAACTCGAGGTCCGCGTCGCGAACGGCGAGCAGCTGACCGAGCCTGCCGGCACGAGTGCTTCCGGCGCTGCCGCCGCTCCTCGCGAGAGGGGCCGCAAGCGCGATGCCACCGAGGCGGAGCAAGCGGATGACCTGTCCAACCCACTCAAGATTGCTGGAGCTGGCCGCACGATCGTGCAGCACCGCCGAGTAGAGGCAGAATCGCTTGGTACCAAGATCAAGCGCGCCGCTCTAGGTGCCGCCATCTTTGGTCTCGGTGTCGGTGCTACGTCAGTCCTGCGTGACGCGCCATCCCGCGCAGCCCGCGCTGACCTTCACAAAGCTCCGTATTCCCTCGCCTGGCGTCGATGCTTTTCTGATGACCAGCGCGTAATGTTCCTCCTTTTTGTTTTTTTCCTTTTCCTTCTGGTGAGCTCGCAAGTTGAGTTGGCCGGGTATAGGGTAGTGTACGTAGCGTAGCTAGCTGTAGATAGCTCGACCCCGACCGACCACCTCGAGACTCGATGGACGGACACAGCGGGACTTTATGGTGGCCTCTTTTGGTAGGTAGTGTACGGTAGAGTTGGATGTACGAGTAGACAGCTTTCACCATGCGGTACATCGGACCCTCCTTTGTCATATTGGCATCGCGCCGGAAGCATGTTTCATATCCGCACGTACACACAAAGGATGCAACCGGGTCTGTGCTTGAGCATACTAGTCGGCCGCCGGCAGGGCGGTGCTGGTGTCATCAGAGCAATCGCTGTCGGTGTCATAAACATCGCACAAAGGATGTCGCTTCGGCATGCATGCTCTTCCGGCCGCCGGAGAAGCAGTGCGGTCACACTGTGATAACCAGACTGGTCATGGCAGACCAGCATGCAGGTATAAATTCAGTATGGTCTTACAAGTTGCGCTCCGCGTGCTAGAACTACACCGAGATGAGTGATCAGCAAGGCAAGTCGTGTGTTGTGCGCCAGTCTCAGCCACGGACGCTGACGCGACTCGATTGCAGTGGAGATAGTCTTGTCGGGCTATCGCCCGAATCGCCCTGCGAACATCGTGTTCATCATCGTTTATGCGGCGATTGCGTGCGCCCTGATCGGACGCTCGGTTCAGACGCGCACAAAGTACTTTTTGGTCGAGCCGATTGGCGCGACGTTGATGGCTGCGGGGTGAGGCTACCACTGTCACTTGCTGTTGCTGTTGCTGATGCTGGAGGATAGGTTCACGACGAGGTTGATTTACTCGTATCATACGGATTCGATACCCTGGTTCGCAATTGAGGTAGGTCGACAGAATCAAGCGCCAAAGCGCCCCTGGCGCAGTTACTCAACTTGCATGCTTGTAGGAAGTCATCATTGTCGTCTCGCCTGCATTCTTTTTCGCAGGCAATTATATCCTTCAAGGCCGCTTGGCGCTTGCGGCTGGACCAGAGCATTCCAAGATCAAGCCCGAGCGGACGGCCAAGCTGTTTGTCTGGTCGGACGTGATCAGTAAGAGCCGTTTGGCATGTGCTCACGGTTATTGACTTGTGCAGCGTTCTTGATCCAGTCGGGCGGAAGTAGCATGCTGACGAGCAAAGACGTTGATACTGCCAAGCTCGGTAACAAAAGTAGGTCAATCAACCCGCGCCTGGGCTTTGGCTAACCCTCAGCGCCCAGTCGTCTTCATTGGTGTCATCCTCCAGTTCCTCTCCTATCTCATCTTCATGTGGCTCATGTGGAGCTTTCGACGGTCGCTCAACAAAGGCGGTTATCTCATTGGAGCAGGCAACCCCGTCCTGCGGCTACTCAACGCCATCTACTTCTCTTCGTTCTTCATCGTCATTCGCTCTATCTACCGTCTGATCGAGTTCGCACAGGGACACGGAGGCGAGCTGAGGAGCAAAGAGTGGTATCTCTTTGCGTTCGACGCGGCACCCATGGCGGTGAGTCAATCTTTGAACCTGAAGACGGAGCTGAACGAGAGGTACAGCTTGCATGTGGGATCTACATCATTCGCTGGCCGCCACCCTACATCGAGCAAGCGGCAATCTTGATCAAAGGCGACTCGTCGTTCGCCTTGCAGCAGCGTTGATACACTCGAGCGATGCCTCCCGTCGTTCCTCCTATAGATGCATACCCTCGTCACCTCGAGCTGCCTCGATCTACAGTAGTCAGGTTTGATCGACAGCTTTGGCGCAGTGTCTGCTGTTATCGAGCATCCACAATCTCCACTGCTTCGAATATTCGCCACCAATATTTGCCACTTTCGATTATGTTAATTCATTACAATCCACCCGCTAATAGAAGGTTCCTTGCCTCCTAATGCCTTTCTCGACCCTACGACCATCACATCCACCAAGTGAGTACAGCATCTTGCCACGCGCCTTTCAGAGGGGATTGTACATAGCCAAGAGCCCAATGAACGTTATCTGATCTTGCTTGTTCTCCCTAGTATCACGCAATCGCACAGCATGGACGACGACGATGACTTTGTGCGTGCATCCGATGGCTGGAGCTATCAGCGGTGCTGAACGTACACCAGGATCTGTATGGGGACTCGCTGATTCAGGATGCGGCCCCAGATCTGGGTGTATTACCTGTTGAGCCTGAACCGGTGCGTGTGTGATAGTGGTGGTCAGGTGGGATGTTCGCTGACGTTGGATACAGAGTGAGCCCATTGCAAGTAGCTCGACTTTGGTGCGGTACTCGTATATCGCGACGAGGCACACTGACCAAAGCGTCTGTAGTATCAACAGCCGTCACAAGTGCAAGCACCACCACTTGTTCCCGCCGTTCCCGCTGGCCCAGTCCAAGGAGTCGTGCCAGGGCATGATGGCGTTTATCTCGGTGAATTGCACTGGGTACGTCTCGGTCATTGTCAGGACATCTGCGTCACGCTGATGCACCGGGTCAGTGGACATCCGACGAGGACCTCAAGCAGGCGATTGCACATGCTGGCGTCACAGTTGATTATCCGGATATTGCGTTTTCCGAGATCAAGCAGAATGGCAAATCAAGAGGGTAAACTTGATCCGTCAACGACGACCGGCTAAGCTGATGAACTTAGGATCGCGTTTGTGGAATGTCATAGTGACGAGAGCGCGGCAAGGGTCAAGAATTGGTTTGATCAGAAGTGAGTACGACCCTCGCTAAGCCCACAATCAGGCTGACGCATGTGGTACAGCGAGTTCCAGAACAAGCGGATAGCGGCGACATTGTCTTCCACGGCGTCCGGTAATCCGTTCAAGTCTCATATTCGAGGTTTGTTCATGAAAGTGCTTACCGTAGACTGGCTGACGCGCACTAGACACAACCAAGACTGTGGTGGGTGCGCCATCTGGACCGCGCGGCCGAGGCGCCTATGTTCCGCGCGGCCGTGGGCTGCCAACGGGACCATCGCGAGGCATGCGCGGTGGGGGTATGGGCATGAACATGGGTGCATTCGCTTGCACTATCGCCGAGTTTAGGCTGACCTTCCGCTCAGGGATGATGAACCCGATGATGATGCAGCAGGGCATGATGGGCATGAACATGGGCATGGGTATGGGCGGTATGGGTGCGTCTGATCCGAGTTGGCGACGTGGCGCTGACGCATCGACCCAGGCCGAGGTGGCGCGCAGGGCTACGCGCAGGCCGCGTACAATCCTGCATTCTTCGGGGGCTTTGCCAACGGCGGTAGCGGCGAAGACGCAGATGGCGCACGCAAGCGCCCGCGTCAAGAGTGATGCATCAATGACACCACAGCACGCTGATTCATCGCCTTGACTTGCTGAGTATGCCCTTTCTCTACGGCTGACCGAGCAATCCCTCGGCCACGTGGCGTATTGCCGAAAGTGTCAAGCTATTTCCCGCGGCCGACGCCGAATGCCCGAGGCTGCGCTGATAATCACGTTCAAGCACCTCAGCCTGACTAACGCTGATCGCATCACCGCCCTCGCTTGAGGCGTCATGCACAGGTATAAGAAGCGCGCAGCGACCCGCGATAGAGCCAACCACTTCCTCACTCATAGTCGCACTACAAGAGAACCACTTACCTACAAGTTTAAACACTACTCACAATGGCTATCCGTACCGTTGCTCTCGTCGGCCACTCGGGCAGGGTTGGCAAGCCTACCGTACAAGCGCTTGCCAAGGAGTCGTCCATCAAGCTGCGCGTCCTCTACCGCCCGAGCTCGGACGTTTCTTCTCTGCCCGACAACGTCGAGACTGTCAAGGTCGACTATGATGATGTCCAGGCCGTGACAAAGGCATTGCAGGGGGTTGACGTCTTTGTGTACGTACTGATTCGGTTGGTAATCGGGGCCCTGCTAACGATGTGCAGTTCGATCGTTGGAGGCGGCGCTACGGGCGGTGATGGCCTTACGGCGCAGCTCCCTCTCGTTGATGCTGCGGTTGCTGCAAAGGTCCCGCTCTTCCTACCTTCCGACCTCGGACCAAAGTATACGCCCGAACGGCGCTCGACCGTACCCGCACTTGTCGCAAAGGGCCAGGTTGAAGACAAGCTCAAGGCGTCAGGCCTCAAGTACATCTTGCTACACTCGTCGAGCATCGCCGAGTTTGGTCTTGGCTTCCCGTACGTAGTTGTGCTACCGTGCAAGCATGATCTCTGACATCATTGAATAGATTCCTCGGCGTCGACACCAAGGGCAACAGCATCACCGTCCCTGGCGAAGGCAACAACAACACCGTTGTCTTTGCGTACGTCCAGCTATAACTACCTACTTTCTATCACTAACTCTTTCCTCAGTTCCATCGCATACATTGCTCAAGCTTACGCCGCACTCCTGACGTCCCCCGATCTCGACTCCTACGCCGGACGCGAGCTGTCCCTCGTCGAATTCACCGCCAACGTCGACGAGATCGCCGCAGCACTGGAGCGCAAGCACGGCAAAGCGCCAAAGATCACGTACACGCCCGCTAAGGAGGTCGATGAAGCGTACGAACAGAACAAGGGTACTGGCGCGGCGCTCGGCACGACGATCAAGAAGAGTTGGAAGGACGCTGGGATCAATGGCGGGGATGACGTGTATGAGTTTGGCGGCAAGAAGGTTACGATCGATGAGTTTATCAAGGATTTGTAGGCTTGTGGTGCCATGCGATATACTTGTACATCAGGCGAGAGGGTTGGCGCACGCTTCGTAGGATACGACAGCTCCTTCGCAGGATCTGATTCGAGCTATGCGATACATGGTAGGGCATGTCTTGTTCCTCTATCATTACGACGCCGTCTCCGACACGACAGCAGTGATCACAGTGATGCTTTGATCAGTCAGCATGATTCCTTCACTTGCCTTGCAACTCACTCGTCAATCTTGCCACCCTTGAAGTTGACACCATTCCGCTTCGCCTCGACCTCGAACGGTGTCTTCCACCCTTCCTCCTGACCTGTCCGCATCATCCCGTATCGACCGTATGCGACCAGGACATCGGCCAGGATTCGCGCTTGCTCGGACAGTTTTTCGCTTGGTGCCAAGTGTGCATTCTGGGGCGATCTGTGCAAGAGATCGTGGATGTGTTGCGAGAGTAGAGGGATATGAGCCGTGGGTAGATTATCACAGAGGCCATCGGTCTGCCGTAGATCAGAGCGGTGTCAAGTGGGAGCTGGGCGATAGGACACGTACGTAGAGCAGCAGGATATCTCCGGGCAGCACCTCAAACTCGGTCAAATCAGCGTCGAGTGGGCCATTCGAGATGGCTCCATCCTTTCGCATCGCCTTGGGGATCTTGGCAAGTTGCCACTGGGTGATTGTGAGCTCGAGTAGGTTGCGCGAATCTGATAGTGCTCACAGGGCAATTGAAGTAGTGAATCTGCGGCTTACTCTCGTAAATCACCTTGTTGTCCCGCACGATGGAGTAGCCGGAGTCGCCCAGGCTAATATCATGTCAATCAAGTTGTCGTCATTGGCAGGCCAGGCCACTCACTTTGCAGCCCAACCTCGTCCTCTGCTCAAGTCGATCTTGAGGCTACAGCTTGTCGCCGACCCGGCTTTGACGCCGTCTTCGGTCTGTGTAGCAGCATATGCAGCTTGCAGAGCGCCTGAGGGGTTGATCGAAGGGTTGGCGGTGACAGTTCGGTGGTAGTGATACATGAGGGATTGGGAGAAGAGCGACGGATCGAACTGGGGGGACCAGCCGCCCACCCCGTCTGATACGGCCAGATGTGTACTCTCGACCACTGTCAGTATGTAATCTTGGAGGGCCAACGAAGCAACATACCGAGCCAACTCCGGATGAGAGCGCGAAAAAGTCCTCACCAGCACCATATTTGAGCCGCCGATCCACCAGCTCGTTCTCCCTCCTCAACACTGCCAGCTCTGCCGAGCCCTCACCATCATCCTTATCCTCCTCCGTTGCACTCAATTCCCCTCGTCCAGCACGAAGCGACAAGCTCTGTCGTACCCAGTTACCGATCTTGGATGGCGGTTGAAAACCCGTTGTAGAGACGGGATCTGTAGCTGCTACGAACGGTGGGGAGTCTTTGGACGCATATGACAAGCCTAAAGAGAGGGACAGGGGTGTCTGCGAGGTGAAGGAGACTGGGTGGACATGACGGAGGAGCTTTGTGACGCGCATGCTGGGTTGTTGCGGTAATACTGGGGCATAGACGGACGCAGCTGCAACGGAAATCTTAGCTAGCACTTGACACCCAAACAGCTGCTAGCGGAGCTAACACAAAATGCACAATCATAGAGAGCTGCTAGAACACGCAGGCGCGCCTTACTAGTAACACGCAGACGTCGCGCACCTACACAAAACACCTCCGCCAAATGCCGGGGCCGAGGGAAAACTACACAATATGCACGTGTGAACCCCTTGTGCCATTGCGCCGAAAGGCCGCAACCCCCTCTCCCGGGGCCTTCTTTGACGTCACCGCGCCCTGTGACCAGAGTATATCCGCTCAGCTCACCATCGAAGGATCGCCCGACCAGACAGCATCAGTCAGCTCAAGACAACACATCAGACCACCAACACCAACAATGTCATCCCTTCCTCCCCGTGAGCCCTCGGTCAGTGCCGCCCGAGGCGACGAGTATCATTACTGACGTGCACCAGGCCAACCCCAAGAACCTTACGCAGGCTCAGAACCTGCAACAGGCCACCTCAAAGGTCAACCGATTCGCCAAGCGTGACCCTGCCTTGTATCCTCTGAGCATTGTCGTCGTTGGCATTGTCGGCGTTGCTGGATACTTCCTGTGCGTCCCCGGCAACATGATTGCAACGCATCCGCTGACTCTTGCGTAGCACTACAAAGGCCTCTACCCCTGACCCGGCCAAGGCGTTCATGCAAACTGGCAGCGTCGTCCAGCCCTGGGACAAGAACACGGACACGCACCCAAGGTAAGCCTTTGTTCTTGTGGCGAGCTCTCGGGCTTGTCCGCCGATCCTTTCCGGCTAGCACATGCTGACGTCGTTCCAGTGCGACTGCTGCGTTCAAGTATCGCTACAAGACCCCTCAGGGTAACATGGAGGACTCTTTGCCAGTCATGAACGGGGAGATCCGAAACGTGAGCAGACTACGCTTGCCACCTTTACGCTACAGAACCGTTACTGATGGCGTTCAGCTCAAAGATGCCGCACCCCACAAGTACCGTACCGTTTAAGCCACCGCGCAAGGATTTGCTTTGGTTTGAATGGCCGCACTAGGATTGGCGAGCGTCGGTAGGGGATGTCAGTGTATCATAGTGAAATGAAATCCGAGCATGACAAAGATGCCATGGCCTGAACCAGTCGCTGCAGTTCAACGCAACGCCCTTGTGCGTGACTGAGCACCGGGCAGCAATGCCGCCGGACCCAATCACTGCAAGCACTGGCAATATCTGCACACTCATATTGGGCGAGGGCTTTGCCAGTGGACCACATTCTCAAATAGAGCTATGCGCAATAGCAGAAACTATGCGCCTGCACCGTAGACTGTCCGCAGGGAGCTGCGCATTGCAAACATATCAGAGCATTGCTCCGATTGCCTTTCGACAAGTGCATGACCATTGCGTCGGCTTCTACCGCTTTTGCGGCTCGGGTGAGACCCTGTTGCCTTCATCCCGCACCATCCGACGATCGAGTCGTCGAGTCTGGGTGGTGCAAGAGGATGGGCCATTGCGTCGATCTGCTGGGATCGCGATCTTGACATTACGGATGCCGTGGTGATCTGCATCGTAGCCGCGTCCAGATCACCGGCTCCGGCATGCCGAGTCTCGGTCGTCGTCAGCCTATCCAGCATCCATTCAAGCGTAGACGACGACGTCCGATGAGACCGACGACGCGCCGCTTTAAGCATACGAGTCGGCTGCGGCTGTCATTGATGACTTGATGAGTCATCGTTGATACGGCAGCGGGGCCGAAGGGTCGGGGGTGATCACAACTCTGGGTAGGATGCTGGCATGGGCGATGTAATTGTGCTTTGACGGACGGAGCGCCACTCGCCACCGAGCAGCGGGTCCGTACAGGGATCGTCGATGGTACGCTAGAGATCGGCGTGACGAAGCGTCATGTACCTGCTTCGGTCAGAGCAGAACCAGGTCTCTTGGCGGAAGCACACTTCCCAGCGTGCTCCACTCCACGCCTTGCCGTCTGATAAACTCGAGTCTACCCCGGCGCGGGGATTGAAAATATCCGGACACGCAGTCAACCCTGACCGCGCCGATCACGACATTGCGAGAGAGGCGATTTTGAGCGATCGCCAATGCATCGCACTGTATGTACCGTGGCGAAGGTTCGTGCGGCGGATCAGTTGCGCTGTATGTATGTATCGGGTGAGCGTCGGGCTGCTGACGGCTGCTAGCCAAAGATAGACGGCCCAAGCGCGTGCGCGTGAACAGACGTGAACTCGAACAGTGTTTCACGTCACCAGAGCTCTAGCGCAATGACTCTACCGGCTCGTGGTGACAGCTGGTTGTCAAATTCGGCGAGGGCGCTATTGAGCCGTTACTACATTGATCCGCCCGAGGAGATCTGGTAGGGCCGGACCCGAAACTCGTGGTGACGTCTCTGGCAATCGGCCAAGCTGGCGCTCCGCGTGCTGATCGCACGCCCTCATTATGACGAGAGCGCCCGATACTTCCGTCGGTAGCCGTAGGATTTTGATTTGTTTGGTCCCGCCCGGGTTCTGCCTCGTCGGGAAGCATGCTCGCGCTCGCCGTGGTGATCAGCAGCACCGCCGCGGGCCTTTTTGCCTCATAAGAATCACCCGCCGGCGGTCCGCGTCCTACATATCCTTTGCGAGCAGCAAGAGTGCGACGTCGAGCCGGCGTCCAGGGCTATTATACGAGTACGTGCCACTCCAGCCCCATCGACGACTCCCCGTTGGCTTATGCTTGACGGCCACCGTGTAGGACCAGCGCAGACTTTCACCAAACGCAAATCGCCACCATTACTTCTCTCGCACCCCATCCGGCGCCCGGCGTCGCCTCGTCAGAGTTTGCTGGCCCAAGGATGGATCAGAACTGGGTACGTCGAGCTCAGCTCGATCGTAAGCGCTGCGAGGGACACAAGCTGATCGCAGCTCATAGGGCTTTGGCTATTACTATTCCGAGACACATCAGTCAGATCCGAGGACGGTGTCAGACCATGGGGGATTAGAGCACCCTCCTGAGGCGTCCACGCACCAACGTGCGAACACATATCCGCAGCGTCAGCAGTCGTATCAGGCGCCGCCCAAGCCAAGCTCGACAGGACCTAGCAGCTCACCCCACCACCTCCCACCATTTGCTCAGTTCTACCCGCAGCACTATGCTCCGACGCAGTCGCCAAGCTATCCATCGGCTCCCATGCCATACGCCACACCTGCTCCCATGCACACATCGACGTCGCCCACAACTACCTACTCGTACACCACCGGTGGGTCAGGCTCGCACTCGCACTTGCCCTCGCCGGCATCGGCGTCAGGATCACGCGCACCACAGCCTCAACCTCACGGGTATCCGCTTCGTGCTGCGCCTGTCCAGACATCGCCGCTTGTCAAGCGACGGAGTGCCAGCACGTCCTCGTGGGATGATGAGAACGGTCAGGCGAACGGGCTCGGCATGCACGACGATGGCCTCGGGGAGGTGAATGAAAAGGAGCCGTGGGGCATGCCGCAAGATGAATACCGGGCGTTGAATCCGCGCGACAAGAAGCAAGTGCGAAATCGGTGAGTCGAGCATCTAGGGCCAGCGATTCGCGCAATCTCGCTCGTGTTCAATCAACCCCAACAGTTCCCCGACTAACCAGATGTTACAGAATCGGCGCAAGACGATTCCGGGCCAAACGCAAAGGTGGGTAGCATTCACGCTTGCCGTCCAACGCATGCTCACCTGTCCAGATTACGTCGCATCTCTTGAGGCATCAATTCAGCTTCGCAACGACGAGATCAATAGTCTCCGCCAGCAGCTCGACGTTGCACGTCACGAGATCGGCGGCTACCGCGAACGACTTGGTCTCGAGGAGACGAGCGGTCACGGCGGGCTGGGCCTGCAGCCGCAGGGAGCGAGATGAGCGTGAGAGGATTGATCCATGTACATTGCAAGCCGCTTTGTGTCTCTTCTGGCATGCACCGCAGATTGTGGTCAGCCAGAGCCTGTGCTTCCTCGACGGCAAGGGCATTGGCCGGTTCAGGGTGTGGGACGATACCCTGAAATGTGTACAGATCTCTCAGAGTCTGTTTGGCGTACGCAAGCCCACCACCAGATCCCTGCTATG
The DNA here is from genome assembly GCA_001599935.1 of Holtermannia corniformis. Taxonomy (NCBI): domain Eukaryota; kingdom Fungi; phylum Basidiomycota; class Tremellomycetes; order Holtermanniales; genus Holtermannia; species Holtermannia corniformis. Next base: position 34,177 of record BCIJ01000042.1, on the reverse strand, counting down.
GCTGGACACATGCACACCCTGGCGTCTAAACGGTGACATCAGCATAGGGTCCGGTTGAGAACCGAATCTATGAAGGGTAACTTGCGCACCGCCACCCGTCGAAACTTTGTTCAAACCGTGCAGATCCGTTTGACCCCTTTCGTGACCTTGCTCGCATCTCACACCTTATCGCAATCTCATGGACCCTCGCTAACCTGACGGAGCGCACCGCTGACCGTTCTCTGTGCCACTGACAGATTCCCAACACATGGTGCCCCTCGTCGGCCGGCGCGGCACCTGATGCCGCCACACTATATTGGGATCGTTCTCGCACGCGCCTCTGACTCGACCAAAGCTCTGCAACCGTTCCGGACCGGAATGCTGCTGCGTGCACGCTCACCCATGCCTGGCTCGGCCATGGCCAGCAGCCGTAGGAGCGGCACGCCGGACAAGGGCATGCTGAAGAAGCTGCAGGTGCAGACGGCGTTGCCGCGCAAAACTGGCACACGGTCCGAGCTGCCAAAGACGCAGTTGGCCGTGTTGATGGGCGTGAGATTGGCCGAACCGAGTGAGTCATCTGGTCGGATGCAGATTGCACGTATCATGGACTGATTGCCATACAGTCGCATACACGGGTCAGGCTGAACGCTCCAGAAGCATCGGACAGCGCTGATCGCGATGCTTAGTGATCTTCGCGTTCATAAACGAGATGACCGAAGCCGTCGGCGTGACGGACAACCCCGACCGAGTCGGTTTCTATAGCGGCCTCGTGGTCCGTCGGAAGTGACTCCGGGGGTTTCGAGCTGACGCTGGCCTTAGGAGAGCTCCTTCTCGCTCGTGCAGATGCTGACAGTGTATCAATGGAGCACATTATCCGAGTCGGTGTCGGCTGCTTACGAGACTGCGATTCTGACTCTGTTCAGCACATACGGCCGGAAACCAGTCATTCTGCTAGGACTGGTTGGCGTCTCGATCTCTGGAGCGCTATTGTGAGTGTGTCCCTTGCGCGCCGCCGCCGGCCTGACGCGTTCCAGCGGCCTCTCGACATCCTTCTGGATGATGCTGCTCACACGATGTCTGAGCGGCGCCCTGAACGGCAACGTAGCCGTGATCAAAGCTTCGCTCGGCGACATCACCAACCCGGACAATTCGACAGAGGCATTTGCCATCTATGGGCTGACGTGGATCGTGGGTTCGATCTTGGGGTGCGTAGCGTGTGAACAGGCAGGGCTCAGTATTGATGAACTACAGCTCGGCGCTGGGTGGCGTCGCATCTCATCCGTACGAGCGCTTTCCGGACACTTTTGGGCATTGGACAATCTTCCAGCGGCATCCGTTTTTCCTTCGTGGGTCACCACCCAAGTCAAGTGGCCTCTGGCGGGTCTGATGCGCGCACACTCGTAGCATGTCTTATCTCGGCCCTCTGCACAGTTCTAGGCCTCGTCTTCGCCTCGTTGTTTTACCAAGAATCCTTGCCCGCCATCGTCAATTCACCTCAAAGCCACCGCCGCTCTTCCTCCCTCTCTGCGCTTTTCCGAAGATCCGAAGACACTCTTGTTGGCGATCTCGAGTCGCCGTTACTGAAGGAGAGGGACGGGGTTAAAGTCTGGGGGTTTTGGGAGTTGGCGCGGCTCAAGGCGATCCGGATCATGGGACTGAGTCTGTTTTTGAACACGTACGTGGGCTGGTATGAGATGGGATGGGCTGATGAGATGTGAACAGGTTTGTACTGAGTGCCTGGGGTGCTGTATCGTTATTGTTTTTCTATACGCCGGTGGAGCGCGGGTGAGTTGGTTGATTCAGTCTGGGTGGGTGTATCCTCTTGCTAATGCACAACAGCGGTCTTGGGATGCCTGTAAGCAAGACCCTACCCACCTTGTCATCCCTATTCACACCTCTAGGCGTCTTCGATCGGGTCCGCACTAGCACTCAACGGCGTCTGGGCCGTTGTATGTCAGCTTGCGTTCCTCTCTCGCATCCGGCGTCGATTCGGCGTCAGTCTGTCCTATCAGCTCCTCAACGCCGGCTGGGTGCTGGCATGGCCCATCGTCCCCCTGCTTCATCGTATAGTGCTTGCGACCGAGAACCCGCCATACAGCGCCGCATCGCGCGGCGTCTGGCTCTGGCTCGCCCTCGCGTTGCAACTCGCCTTTACGACGGTGATTGGGATGGCTAGCAGTCTGCAGATGGTGATTGTCAACATGGCGGCTCCGGATCGTAACTCGTTTGGGGCCGTCAACGGGCTGAGTACAGCAGTGGGGGTCAGTACTGAATTACGCGGGGGATCAAGCTGATTCTCATCAGTGCATGGCAAGGGTTCTAGGTCCCGCTATAGTCAGCGCTCTATTCGCAATCTCGATCGACACCCAAGTCCTCCACGGGCATCTCTGGTCAGTCCGGTCCCGCCTCTCATTGCACGGGGTGGCAGCTTAGAAGCCCAGGTGGATCGCCATGACGGTCATCAGTGCCGTCTCCATCGCCGCCAGTCTCCTCCACGTAGACCACACACCCACCCAGCAAGAGCCCGAACTCGAGTTCAGTGCGCTCGATGGCAGTAGTAGTAAACTGGCGGTGCCGATTTGATGTGGCCATGCTACAGATTGTCGATGGGTTACGTAACGGGGCTCGTGACGTTTTGGTGTGATTAAATGTTCCCCCGCTGCAACCCCGCAACGCAACGCTTCTCAACGGCAACCGGGTGACCTTGTTGGGCAGATTGGAACAACACCAGCGGTGAGTACAGTCGTCTGCTGATCCACATCGTCATCACGCAGTGTGGGATACCCGCGGTCTGGTCGATCGAGACAGTAGCTGACAAACACCGAGCACTCGGCAGGCATTCCTTTATCGATACCGCGCCGTACGACGCTCAACAACCAAATTCCAGCCCACACCACGGCTCGGTAGACTCATAAACGCAGCAAATAGAGGTCAGTCTTCCCTCCCTGTCGTCCGATCAGATCATCAAGGCAGCGAGCACGCAGTGGGGAACAAATGCCTGGGGCAGATTTGCAAGCGGTCGCCCTCGCATATCGCGCCAAGACACGAACGCGGCGCTTCAGCCCTCAGTCTTGCACTTTCGTGCACAAGACGTCTTGGCAACGTCCTCGCGAAGCGTAGGCTGCTTCCTTCGAATGGCCGCGTGGTCCACCCTGCATATGGATCCGCGGCAGCTGCTAGTGTGTACATCCTACGCATCTCACGACTTGGTCATCGTGACGTGCTTGTCAGTACGTTCAAATTGGCTGTCATAGGGGTCGCAAGGCATGGCATGGTATTGCATGCAATGCCTCGCGACCAATGTAGCCAGTCGACGCGCCATGTAGTCAACACGCGTCAGGTCGTTCTTTGGTCAAGGTTCCCAAGCACCATCTTGGCCTCCGATGAGCATTCGCTCGCTCGCTCTCGAATTGCCTACGTGTTTTGCTGAGCAGACGCCTCTGAACGGCATGGCTACCAACCTGAGCGGACTGCATGGTGCTGGACGGTTGTCTGCATGGTTGTATGTGTGTGCCAAGAGGACGTGTGCACTTGCGCAACTCGCGAGGAAGCGGTTTGACAGGATGTCTTGTCTGAGCCATTCGAGCCAATGAGGCTGCGTACCTGCAGCCCACCTGCCATCAACTGGTAGCCTCGAATTCTCCATCATCACTCAATGTGGCGTTATGTTCAGAACACGCACGCCGTACAACGCGTGCTGCCTGGTGCCGCTGGGTCTCGAATTACCAGTATCGACTGCCGCGCGGGGTCACCCATGGTAGCGTACAGCTGTTGGGCTTACCGTGTAGCAGTCTACAGATTCGACTGCTTCGGTGGGTTTCTCTTTAAGTGCCAGTCAGCACTGCGTTCACGTGTTGACCAAGCCTGCTAGCCACTGGAAGCCCATCTGCCGCACTGAACTGCCTGCAGAGGGCAACCTATCTAGACGGGCCCTCCCTCAGCGCCCTGGGCTTGCGTCCCGCAATTGTGATCCAGTCACATGGCTGCATGTCTCAAWTCGCCCTGACTGTCGCTTGTCTTGCTCAAGCTACAGAGTCAAGGGTGCCCCGTGATCGCGGCCAAGGTGCGCCAACGAGAAGGGTGCGAACCTGTGTGGTCGGCAAGCGGGTCCCGGTCTCGCATGCAGCGACTGAGACTGCGCCACCCTTGTATCGACAGCCTCTTCCGTGCGGTCACTCCCATCCGTCCCTTTGAGGTCGAGACTTGGCGGAAGTCGAATGTTCATCGTATAGACTACTACTCAGCCGCTCGTACCGTCCTTTGTTGTGTGTATGCTCTCGCGCCCCGCTTGCCTTCGTTGCAACGTCACACTCCTCCTTGCGCATAAAGCTGACGATTGTTTTCCGCCTTTTCTCACCATTATGACTCGTCATCCCCTTACGCCTTCACTACGACGCCCGCGTCCGCCCCGCCCCCTCGACCTCACCTTTACATATGGTGACAATGTCACGCTACCGATCACGACGTTTCCCGATGGTGTCGCCACTGCTCCGACTTCGCCAACTACAACGCATGCGTTGTCGCCCATTGCCGCGTCTGCACCTGTCACTCCAGCAGAAGAACGCAGTTCAGTCCACTTTCCCCTCAACACCATGGCGGACTCTCGCGACGCACCGCCCGCGAGGCCTAGGGTCAGTGCTTTTCACACTCCGTCCTTTGGGCTGCACAGTCCTTTGCCATGTGACGGCCCAGTCTGTGCTCCGCCCCTGAACGTCAGCTGACCATCGTTTGTCACATTTTTCGACTTTTCCCGGATGTATCCCACTATCTCTCATGTCGGATCCGACTCGCTTGCGCCCACAGCTCCCGCAATCGAGGTCGCTGCGCTACATCGACAATGACCTTCCCCCGTCGCAGCCGACATCCGGCACAACAACCCCCTCGGTTCAAGCGGTTGCAAACCCTTTCGCAACCTTGACGCAAGTCGCCAACGGCGCCGCTGCACTGCCAGTAAAGACGATCGTCCCCGACCCCGTCATTGCCTCGACTCAGGTCTCGCCAGCCGGCACCCCACCCAAGGATCACCCGTTGGCCGACGTGCAGCAGATCAAGGGCACGACCGAAGAGTTTGAAAAGATCAAGGCTGCGTTGAAGAAGGGACAGCACGAGGTCGACAAGAAAATGGAGGCTGCCAACAGGGACGGTCTACCGCACGTGCATGCCGAGCCCGCAGAGTATTATGGCGGTAAGGAGGTCTGGAGTCGGGCACGGACGTATTCGAATGTGAGTGTCTGACCTTTGGTGATTGGCTGTGGACTGACAAGGCAGGCCGGTGTTCCGGGATCCAACAAGCGTCGGCCACCGACGATGAACAATGATCAGATCCTGCGGAACCGGCGGTTGTCGCACGGTGCGTACGACGGCTCGACCCTGAAGCTTGGCTGAGTCATCACAGATGAGATCACACCCTCCGCACCTCGACGCTTCCTCGTCGATGTCGAGGAGACGATTCAGATTGTGCTCGAGCAGGAAGACACCAACCAAGACTTCCAGATCTCCGTGTTCGACTCGGGCCCAAAGCTGTTGTCACTCGGCACAGCCAGCTCAAATGCCTACCGCTCGTTCGACATTCGCGTACGTACGGGTGACGTCTAAATCTTCAACGCTCATGACCTCAGGGCACCTACATGCTTTCCAACTTGCTCCAAGAGCTCGCGCTCGCGCGCGACTTTGGCCGCAAGCGTATCGTACTTGACGAGGCTCGGTTGGCTGAGAACCCTGTTGACCGCCTGTCGCGCATGATCAAGAACTCGTTCTGGAACGCCTTGACCCGCCGGATCAATTCAGAGGGTCTTGAGATCGCATGCGCCGACCCCAAGAACCGATCACAGCATGCCCGCTCGCTGATCTATGTTCCGCACGGCGAGCAGGACATTATTGACTACTATAACGACATGTGCGTACTGTCTGGCGCACCGTGACTGGGATACTAGCTAACAGCTGCGTAGTGGAAAGCAAAAGCCGCAGCTCAAGCTCGAGGTCATCGAATTGCCGGAAAAATGCGATGATCCCGAATACGTCAAATCCCTCAATGAGTCGCCGGGTATCCTTGCGCTTGCCATGAACAGGAAACTTGGACCGGATGGCAAGATCAAGCTCGAACCCGTGCCGTTCATCGTACCTGGTGCGCGCTTCAACGAGAAGTATGGTTGGGACAGCGTGAGTGGTCTCTTGATGGTGCTGGACAATGCTGATCAACCTCACAGTACTTCATGGTGCGGCGGCAGCGGGATGGACAAAGAATGCCCTACTGACTCATCGCAGAGCTTGGGTCTGCTCGTCGATGGCAGAATCGACATGGCCATGAACGTTGTCGAACACTGTGTCTTCGAGATCAAGTACTACAACAAGGTACGTTGCTGTTGGTGATACAAGGGCTCAGACTGAGACACTTTAGGTCCTCAACGGTAACCGATCGTACTACCTCGGTCGCTCGCAGCCACCATTCTTGACCGACTTGGCGCTTCAGATCTACAACCAGCTCGATCGCGCCAATGCCGCGTTCAACAAGGCTTGGCTCAAACGCGCGATCAAGTCAGCCATCAAGGAGTACCACTACTACTGGATGTCTGAGCCATCGCTCGACGTGACGACAGGTCTGTCGCGCTACCGTCCCGCTGGTCGCGGCGTCCCACCTGAAACCGAGGCCTCGCACTTTACCCACATCTTGGAGCCTTACGCCACCAAGCACGGGATCTCGGTTCTCGAGTTCATCGATCGCTACAATGACCTCGAGATCCTCGAGCCCGAGCTCGACGAGTACTTTATGCACGACCGGGCTGTGCGCGAGTCGGGTCACGACACTACGTATCGGTTTGAAAAGCGGTGCGCTAACCTCGTGACTGTTGACCTCAACTCGCTGCTCTACAAGGTGTGTCTGATCTGAACGAGTACTGCAAGGCTGACCACGACTAGTACGAAACCGACATCGCACAAGCTCTGGAGCACATCTTTGACGGCGAAATCGAGCTCGACGAAGACTTTGCCTTGTCCCCCTGGCCGATCACCCCGGAGGCCTTTGCCAAGGGTGCACCCACCCGAGAGCGCTCCATCTCACGCAAGCAGACTGCGCAAGAGTGGCGCGATCGTGCGACATTCCGACAGCAGCAGATGGACAAGTACCTGTGGAACGAGGGCAAGAGCCTCTACTTTGACTACGATATGGTCAAGAAGAAGCAGAGCCGCTACGAGACGGTCACCGCTCTCTGGCCGCTATGGGCCGGCTGTGCCAGCGAGCATCAGGCCTTGCGTCTTGTGTAGGTGTCTGTAGTACCAGGGCCCAAGCTGATGTGCCGCAGGCGCAACTCGCTGTCCAAGTTTGAAGTCGCAGGTGGCTTGGTGCCGGGAACCGAAGAGTCGCGAGGCGTGATCACCCTCGACCGGCCAAACCGACAGTGGGGTGAGTGGCATGTCGGGCTCTGACTAGGAGCTTACCTTGATAGACTACCCCTTTGCCTGGCCCCCTCACCAGATCATGGCCTGGGTCGGTCTCGAACGTTATGGTTTCCTCGACGACTCTGCTCGTCTTGCCTACCGCTGGATCTACATGTGAGTCACTTGACTACCTCGACGCAATTGTTGATGCAAATGCAGGATGACCCTCTCGTTTGTCGACTTCAACGGCATCGTACCCGAGAAATTCGACGCTGTCGAGCTCAGCCACTTGGTCGACGCCGAATAGTGAGTTGTCCGTGCCCCGTAGGTTGAGCTGACAGCTGGTAGCGGCAACCAGGGTGTCGACTTCAAGTTTGTGCCTCGTGAAGGCTTTGGCTGGATGAACGGTGAGTATTCAGGTGCATCGATTCAAAGCTGTACTCACGCATTGACAGCCGCCTACCAAGTCGGTCTTCAGTGCTTGTCGACTGGTATGAGGCGTGCCGTCGCGACCTGCACTCCGGTAAGTGGACGCTCAGTGACTGTTGCCGCGCTCACACCCGCAGCCATGGGTCTACTTCGGTCTGCCCAAGCCCGACTTCCCATCTGCGCGCCGCAAGCGCGAGGAGCGCGAGCGCAAGCTTGCCGAGGCTGGTGGCTCGGAGCCCGCACACTTCAAACACGTCGCGCCGCCCAGTCTCGAGACGAGCATGAACTCGATGGCCTTGGGCGATTCGTCGATTGGACAAGAGAATGGACATTAGAGGCGCCAACAGTCTCCAGAGCTCCAGCCACGACCCTGTACATTAAAAATCGAGACTTGATGCAGACTTGTAAACGATACATTGCAGGCGCGGCTCGTGCGTAAAGAAACATATTCTAGGTGTTCTAAAAGCAAATGCACACGGATTAAGTGGGCGAGAGGGAGCTGGAGTGCGGAGGCTTTGGCGCAGCTGGGCGCGTACTGAGGGTGCTCGAGGCTTTGCGCCCGCGTTTGCCCATGTCGATGGCGAGACCCTCGTCTTCGTCGTCGTCGTCTAGCACAGGCCCGCCAGTGGCAGGGTTCAGACGCAAGGGACTGTTGCGGTGAGCCTCGAGGTGGGTCGATGCGCCGCCCAGAGGGCTGCGTGCGCGGTCTGGACCTCGGAATGGTGAAGCGCGTGCACTGTTTCGTGATAATGATCGGGGACGACCAAAATCAGATGGGGGGAACGAAGGATGAGTGGGTGACAAGCTCTTGTGATCGACATCTGTGGTTTTGGCTTGTGGCGATAGAAGGAGTGAAGATGGGGGTGGGGTGACGGGTGACAACGAGTGGATCGGCAGTGCTTGCAGGGAAGTGGGCGACATATCGGGAATAGGGGGTAAGGATGGTGTAGTCGATACGACCGGCGGGTGCTTGTTGCTTTCGGGGATGTTGAGGCCAAGACCATCTCGAGACTCGTCGCCTCGCCAGCCTGACGCCGCGTCCAGCTTCCAGATACCCGAGCTGAGGTCCTCGGCGCTCCGCGGAATCCGGTTGAACGATCTGACTTCGTCGCCGTAAAAGTCATCATCATCCGCCGAGCCATCGTCGCCGTCCCAATCGACCTCTTCGTCCAAGTGGGTCGACAGCGGTTCACTCAGGTTCGATCCCCGTCGGAAAGGCCCGTTGGACGGCCTTCGATCGCGGTATGGATGCATGACTCGTTCCGGACTGGCTGCGAGGCCGCCACGAGAAGAGAACGAGCCCGACTCGTACGTATCCAGGCTTTGACGCTGTTGATCGTCGAGACTCATTCGCGCCGTTGGATCGACAGGAGACGTCGTGCCAGACGTGATGGCCGAGTCTTCAACGTCGGAAGCGGCACTCGTACCAGAAGCCTCTTTTCTACGCCGTAGGATCCTTGAACCGCTTCGTTGGCTGGAATTGCGCGAGAGCAGGCGCACAATCTTGCCAAAGCCCATGGCACTGCTCGCCCCGCTAGCAATGCTCGATGATCGCTGGCGACCACCCTCGGCATCGACCGACGGCCGCCGTCGCAGACTGCCAGATGGTGACAGATTCGTATGGTCGGGACTCAGAGCACTGCCGGGCGCTCGCGCAGCCTTGTCGAGTGAAGCTGATGAACCGCCTTTTCGGACCAGGCTAGGCGACCTCGGCGACTCGTCCTCTGAATTAAGACTGGCGGAGAACGGGCTCGCTCGATCGGGCTGCCGAGCGCCGGGCAACAGATGGGGTGGGGCAAGATGAGCCGACATGCGTCGATGGACAATGAACCCGCGATTCGGCGACGTCGATGATTGACTGCTGAAACTGCGTCCTAGGATCTCGCTCGAGGGTGCAGGAGATGGGATATGGAGAGGTGCGGGACCCGATGATCCCAATTGAATGGTCGACCGTCGAGGCGATGCGGGTGGCCGCACGGTGGCAGCCGACAAAGGGTTTGGCGACGGCAGCCTGTCCGCAGTGTTCTGGCGTGAACCGAGTAGTGAGAACCGTCGAGTGAGGGTCGCAGCTGGGCTCGGTAGCGGTGAAGCCTCGCGCTGATTGCCTGCAGAGCGCACCCTGCCCGACTGCTTGACGCCAGTCGGGACGTTTGTGTTCTGCAACGTCTGCAGGTTGATCATGCTCGGCGCGGTCGACGACGCATTCGACGGGACCGTCGATGCCGCGCTGTCGGCTTCGTCGTTTGTGCCGATACTCTTGCTCCGACTTCGGCCCCCACCACTCGCGAGCACTTGGAGCTTGTTTGAAATGGTCTTGAACCCGCGCCGAAACTTGTCCTTGAACGTGGACGATTTCGTGACGGCGGCGGCGACTTCGTCGTTGGAGACAGTGACGAATGTCTGCGCTTGCGGGTCGGTACTGGCGAGCCAAGCGGACGGGTCGGCAATGCCCTTAAGGATGAACGGGTGTCGCTGATATGTCAGCGTTGAACCTGACTCGCGCTGCACAACACACCTTGGCGACGTCAAGTCGGATCCGCTTCGACGGGTCCTTTTCCAGCATCTCGCTCAGTAAATCCAGCACCTCACGCACGTCCTCGCTGTCTGCCTGTTCGCCGTACCGACCGCCCGTCTTGAGCTTCTCTTTACCGATCGTCGCCGGCACCGGATATTCAACGACCGGGATGACCTGCTGCATGAGGATATACGTGTTCGGGGCGTCAAACGGTGTCTGGCCAAACAGTAAGCAATACAGTGTGACGCCGAGCGCCCAGACGTCGATCGCATCCGTGATCGGCAGCCGCTCATTCTTGCGCGTTTGCACAGTGTGCGACGAGACGGTCCGGATCGAACTCGGCTTGTCTCCAGCCTGCGACGGCGGGCGAAAGCTAAACGTCGGCGGCTCGGTCACAGGCGTCACGCCTGGTGAGATTTGCGGCGAGGGCGTAAACGTCTCGGGCTCGATCCCGGTATAGCACATTTCGGGAGCGTAGAACATTGGTGAGCCTGCAGTCTTTGCGAGCTCGTGGTCGTCGATGAACACGGGTGGTTCGCCATCGGGATCATGCGAGCCTGCGCTCGCGACACGTAGAGCGTCAGAGTAGTGCGAGCACCCAAAGTCGGATATCTTGACGGTGCCGGTCGGCTGCGAGTACAGCAAGTTTGCCGGCTTGATGTCGCGGTGGATGATACCCTGGTGATGCACTGTGGCCATCAGCGGCGCTCACAGTAAGGTCCGTAACTCACAATACTCCAAGCCCAGGATCGAGTCGCGCAAGATGCGCCGCGTCTCGTCCAGCGTCAAAGCAGGCCCACCGTCCTCATCCATCCACTTGATCTCGCCACCTTCGCAGAGTTCCAAGACTGGCCACTGTCAGCTTGAGGGTGATTATTCAACCTGCTACTGACTCATAAAGATCTTGCTCGAGTCCGGGTCATCAATGACCTCTTTGAGCTTGACGACGTTTGGGTGGTTGACCTTTTTGAAGATTGCAATCTCGCGCCGGATCCTCTGGATCGAGCTGTGTGCACGTCAGGACTGGTCCCCGGGCCATTGCCACAGTACTGACTCTCCCTCTGGCGGTGCGCCTTGGCGCATCTTGGCGAGTCGCTGCTGTGTGAACCCAGTGAGCGTCTTCTTGCCCGTCCGCTTGACCATCTTGATCGCGACATAGTGGGGTGGCGGCTCGTCGTGCTGCTCGTCCTCTTCGGTTGGGGATTCGTGAAACGACATGTCGCGACCTCTGCGGACGTCGCCGTGTGCACCGCGGCCTAGGAGATCGAGAACCTGTAGGTGTGAGTGGTGGAATGGACCCAGAGAGGAGAGGCGCACAAGGTACTGATTGATCATTTTGCGACCCGTCTCAAGGTGGCGCTCGATGGTGACCATGTTCGTCTCGATCCTAGTGCGTGTGAGCCAGCACTAGCGAGCGGAGGGATCAACTTACACATCGCCCTCGGAGCCTATGCTCGGTGACTGTACGACACTGTGCGGAAGACTGTCATCCCTCGCTTTGCCCTTTTTGAACGAGCCTAGTCCTCGATGGAGTCCCAACGAGCCGCCAATCCCGTCTGCATGCTCGCTGGTGGACAATCCCAAGCCATGGCGGATCTCGCTCCCTCCGGTCGAACTCTTTGTTGAGCTCTGCCGTCGGACTCCGACCGGTCTCGGTGTTGCACCCCAGCCTATGGCCGAGCCCGAGCCTGAACCCGAGGCTGATGCAGGCGAGAGCAGACCGTAGCCTGCGGCGTCGGGTGTCTTTGTGCCGGCGCTCGAGGGAGGTGCGGGCGTGTGCCGGTGACTGCTTGAAGACGAGGCGGAAGCTTGGGTCTCGCCAGACAGCGTCGAGGCGAGCGAGAGGTGGTCAATGTCAAACTTCTCCGTGTGCTCGGGACCGAGAGCGGGCAGTGAGGACAAGAGGGACATTTTGGGGTGCCTCGGCTGCGAGTGTGTCAGTTGATGGGCTTGTGCGATGCGATGCGATGTCAAGTTTGGGACTGCAGCAGAGACTGACGGATCGTGCTACGCTTGCTCACTCGCTCACGCGCCTGATACGGCGCACACGACAAAGTCGTGCGAGCGCTCTGCTAACTCGCTTGCTACCGTCTGCTCGCCACCGGCCGTCGAGCGCCAGCTAGCGTCTAGCGTGACCGGCCCACTCGCGTCGATACGGTTTATGCTCGTCGACTGTCGAGACCGAGGCAGGCTCCGGTCCCAGCGTGCGTGACGTTGGTCTCGCAGACGGATTCGCGGTCGGCTCCAACGTTGGCTTGACGTGCGGCGCCGTGCACGGTGCACGGTCCGAAAGCTTGGCTGGCCTTTGGTGATGTTCTCTGTCGTTCTCTGCCGTGTGAGATGGACTAGAGCGCGGTGCTCGGTGTCGTGTGCGGTCTCAACGACAGCGACGACGCCGAGCGCGATTCGGGGTGACGGCGCCGCCACGACCCGGATCAGGTTGACCCTGGCCCTCGTACGGGCCAGTGCCGATTGGCTGCGTGCGGGCTACGGGATGCATCTCTCGACTGGCTACGACTAGGGTAGAGACTGGCTACGATGGCGTAGATGAGGAAGGATCACGACCGGGTCAACAAGACAGCAAGAGCAAGAGCACTAGAGTGCAGCCGTCAAGACGCTCACTAAACCCCACTGAACCCCAATCGGGTCTTTACGGCATTGCGCTAGGGAAATGATTTTGTAGTGCTAGAAGAGCTAGCACGGTGCGGCAGCGCTACCGTAACGCTAGTACTTGACAAAGTCAGAGAGCTCGTCTACACAAAGGCAGTGGTGACCTGCGTTGGGACACCGTCTCGAGTAGGGTAGTGTCAAGCTCAGATCGTACTACAAAACACACCACACGGCATCCCACCCACCTAGTCAGCTACCTGCCCAAACCACCAGTCTGAACGCTTATGCGCCAGACTCTACGACTGGCACCACTCTCGACCTTACGACCGGCCACGACGACTCGCATCGCATCGCACGCATTCGCACGTCTCACTCACGCCGCCGCACGCACCATGAACCCGCCATCAATCACCCTGACCGAGACCGAGGCCACGTTCCTCGACCTGCTCGATCAGTTTGCACAGTCCTACGTCCCGCCAGAGCACGCCGAGGCCGGTCGGGACCAAACGGTCGAATGTCGGATCGCTGGCGGCTGGGTTCGAGACAAGGTCCGTCTAGTCCCATCTCGCCACCGCTCACCGGATCCCGCAGCTGCTCTCGCTCCCTTCATCAGACCTCGACGTCGCGCTGTCTACCGCATCAGGCCACGCTTTCGCTCTCGGCTTTACACAGTTTCTCACCACGCCGCCACGCAACGTCGCCGTCGGGTCGGTAGGTAAAGTCGCAGCCAACCCGGAGCAGAGCAAGCATCTCGAGACGGCTACGACGCGCATCATGGGCCTCGAATGCGACTTTGTCGGTCTCAGGAGTGAGAGCTATGCCGAGGGCAGTCGGATCCCAGACGCCGTGGTCCGTCATCCCATATCCAATGTTAGACCGCGGCTCACGCTCGCAGCAACTCGGCACGCCGCGCCAAGACGCCCTGAGACGAGACCTGACGATCAATTCATTGTTCTACAACGTACATACGCGGTCTGTGGAAGATCACACCGGGCATGGTCTGGACGACCTCGAGAACAGGATCGCGCGCACGCCTCTACCGCCGCTACAGACGTTTCAGGATGATCCATTGAGGATTCTGAGGCTCGTCAGGTTTGCGAGTCGCTTTGCGCTCAGAGTCGAGCACGGAGTCGAGGCGGTATTGAGGGAGGGCGCTGGGCCTGGGGGTGTCTTGGTTGGTAGGCTTGTGACCTAGAACGAGGCATTGACGCGAATGCCATAGGAAGCACTCCGGACCAAGATCTCGAAAGAGCGCGTTGGGATCGAGGTCCTGAAGATGTTGAAAGGTGCTTGAATCGTGATCAAACTTCCGAGAGGCTAACAGCCTCAGGGCCCGACCCGGTCCACTCGTTGACACTGATCAACCACCTCAACCTTTACCCCTCAATCTTCACCATCCCACCTCCCGCCGCCCCAACACCACCGCAAGCACCCACGACCGACGCTCTCGCGACCGCACAGATCCTGCACGGGCTTCTAAACGAGCCAACCGTTGGCCTGCACCCAACCCTACTGCGTGAAGCGAGGGCACGTCAAGAGTTACTATGGCTCGCGTGTGCCGTCGCCCCGTTTCGAGAAGGCCTAGTCCGGTTCGGTAAAAAGGACGTCAAGGCGCTCGAGCTCGTAGTCGGCGAGGGCTTGAAGGTGTGCGCGAATCCGTTGGAAACCACTGATCGCTCGTAGCTCTCGACCGACCAGAAACTCGCAGCGTCAAACCTCCATGCGGCAGTCGAGCTCTTTACCAGACCAGAACCAGAGCTGTATCAAGGTCCTCATGAGCGCTCGTCGATTGGTCGGTGGCCGTGTTGACTGATATCGAGCTAATGTCGTCAAGGCAACCTGATCTCGGATCCGAAAGCGCACGCGAAACCCAAGGTGCCAGGGAAACCGTCGCTAGCGCACTGGGCGAGCTCGATCACGTTCACGATCGTGATGCGCCTACTGCCGCTATGGGATCTTGAGGCTGGACAATACCGCGACGGTGCGTCGCTTACGTGCCACCAGGTCGAACTAACACCACGCAGGAGCACACGCACAAGCACAAGCCATCATCAACCAATACAACGCTTTCATATCCCGGATCGAACATCTCCAACTCGATCACGCAATCGAAAAGCCCAAAATCATAGACGTACGTCCCTCTCTTTCCCACCATCGCATCGCATCGCCTAACGTCACCCAGGGCAAGCAAATCGCAACCCTCCTCTCTCTCCCACCAACCAAAGTCCGGAACACAGTCCAGCGCGCCGCCGAGAACTGGCAGCTGGATCACCCGACGGGCACGGCCCACGAATGCGAGCAGTGGCTGAAGGCGCTTTGGGCTGAGAACGGCGACCAGTGGGAGATGGAGGCGGGCGGGAGGAAGAGGCTTAAGAAGGCGTGATGGATGCGTCGTTGGCGCTGCTGCTCTTGATCGACGCGATGCTGGCACTTGATGGGCGGAGGCCGTGGGATAGAGGAGCAGGTTCTTGCGCCGCATTGAGATATTGACATTTTTCGACTTGATACCTTTCCAGAGAACCACCTGAGTTCATGGTTAGAACATATCGAACCTCATTTTACGTCATAGACCTCCACTATTGCTGAGGTGGCGCAGTGGCTAGCGCGTCTGCTTTACAAAATTTTGTGCGCAGACGGTCGCGGGTTCGACCCCCGTCCTTAGTATTTTTGTTTTTTTTGCTGTTTGCAACCCATAATTCGTGGTCCTCTGCTGTAAACGTTCACCCGCATCTACTTCAGTGGTGTCTTTGATGTCCAGTTGGTTGTCTGGGTGTGACTGCCCACACGCTGCTGACAGCTCAGTTGAGTGTATTCGGCTGTTTGCCGGAAACCCGCGTGGCCACGCGGTCGTGTTTCGTCATCGCAGTCACCTATACCGTACGTCTTAGAGTGGTAGTTATGCGAGAAAAGTGCCTGGCCAACCTACTGGTATTTACAACGGTGCAAGCCTCTCAGAGGCGTCCGCGGAATCGTCCGCGGACTCTGACCTTTCGCGGGGGATATAAAGTCCTCAGCCAGCCAGCAGCGGTCGCCAGGCTAGGTGCGCCAGGCTAGGTGCGCCAGGCAAGTGATGTAGAAGCGACAAGCGGCTGCATATAATCTCAACAGAGACTATAAAGACAGGCCAGACACGGAACCGGACCACCGACAAGCTCGACTCACTCGTCGTCGGTCGTCGAGCCGTCACCAGACCCATCAGACAGCCCGGACAGCTCGGACTCGCCTTCCGACTCGCTCTCGCTGGGCTCCGCCTCACTCTCGTCCTCTCGAACGACCTCTTTGCCCTTCCCGAAACGAGGAGACTTGCGGACCGGGCCATCGTGCACAGGCCGCTTACGCTTCTTGGACTGCGTAGACGGCGGCGTCACTTTGGACGGAGTCGACTTTGGCGTCGACTTGGTCGACTTGGCCTTGTTCGCCGAGCCCGACTGGCCCTCGCTCTTGACGCCGACGTCCTCGCTTGCGCGGATCTCGTCACCACGCCGGTGGGCCTCGTCCTCGTCGTATTCGTCGTCTAAGAGGAAATGGGTCAGTCATTGATGAGCCGTATATAAAATAGAACTCACCCAACTCAGGCAAAGGCTTCCCACCGCAGCGCTTCACCTCATCCCTCCTCATCTCGACCACACCCGGAACCACGAGCTGAGCCACCAAGTCCTCGATGCGGCGCAGAATCCCAGCATTACGATCGGTATAAGGGATGTTTGGCCCGACGATCGAGTAGGACGACAGGGGCCGATTGGGCAGGGCGGCGGAAGGGGAGACCTGGAAAGCCAGGCTGGCAGTGCCGGTCATGAGGTCCCGGCGGAAGATCTAAGTGAGTTAGCTGCTGGATATAAAGCTATCAAGTATATAAAGCTTTGGTGTACCTCGTTCTTGAGACTGTTACGCTGCGCCTGCCGCTGCGAGGCCATCCGCTTCTCCAGATCTGCGCCTTGCTTATCCCGCTGCTGCAGCGCACTGTACTTGCCGTCGAAGAAGTCTTGAACGTCCGAATAAACGTCTTCGAAGCCTTGGATCCCCATGTGATGAGGGTGACGGGCGGGGAAGTTGTGGTCGGTTGTCCACCACCGAGTATGATGCAGGCCGGTCTGGCGCGTGGCTGTCAAGAGTGAGCTCTGGAGGACTCGGCAGCTACCCGTGGTTCAGGAGTGCATGAAAGGTAAGACCAGATGAAGAACTACAACAGCCAAAGCCCCTTCTCTTATACCCTGTGGCCTTCGGGATTGCGCGCGCGTCAACGTCGTCGTCGACGTCGTCACCGTCGTCGACACCGACGTCGACCCGACCAATTCCTTCCGCTTCCAGTAGTTCCTGTGCGCAGCTTGCGCAGTCCCGATCATTCCTACGACCGTTGCGCAGTGCGAGCCGATCCAATGAGCGAAGCCGGTTGCGGCCGATCGGACCGGCCGGCCGGAGCCTGACAGGATCCAGGCGGGATCATGACACTATCCCCCCCTTGCAAGGCGCGCTCCGAGCGCCGTAGGTTCTTGCGTCCAAGGTACCTGCGGTACCGGGTCCGAAGTTTGTCGCGGGCAATGCCAAGGTCCTCGTGTGGTGGTCGGTCGCGTACCCAGGTGGCAGCAGCAGCTCGAGTGATCCGTTCGTGTCCGGGTTTGCTGGGGTAGGCCGTGTGGAACGCAATCACCAGGCTGTCGTCGTTGTCGAAGTCGTCCGCGTCCACCCATTCCCGGGCCTCCTTGCCGTAGCCTTTCCAGTCCACAAAGTACTTGAGTTTCTTGCCGCGTCCGAACAGCCGTGAGTCGAGGATTTGTTCAACCTCGTATTCGATGTCTCCGTCACCCGTGATCACAGGTGGCGGCCGGGGGTCTTGAGTTCGCGAGGGAAAGTCATTGGCGTTGGYGTAGGGCGAGAGGAGGGAKACGTGGAAKACMGGGTGAACGCGRGAGCCAGGAGGGAGCGCAAGTCGGAATGATCGGCTGCCGATAGCCTTYTCGATGGCGTAGGGGCCAACCCATTTGTCGTCCAGCTTGTCTGAGGGCCGGTCCGTCTTGATGTGTACGCGGCGAAGCATGACCAGCTTGCCAGGTTCGTAGTCCGAGGGGTCGAAGTCGCGTCTTTTCTTGTCTGCAAAGCGCTTGTAGGTTTCTTGAGCTTGAGCAAGGTGCGTGCGGGCGTTGTCGTGAGCTTGGTGGATGGAAAGAACATGGGAGGTGGCGGCAGGGATAGCGGGAGCGATGTTGTCGAGGGCAGGAGGAGGGACTAGTGCGCCTGGCGCGTAGGGATCTTGACCGTAGTTGACTTGGAATGGCGAAGCGCCCAGGGAGGAGTGGTAACCGTTGTTGTAGGCGAATTCGGCCATGGGGATGAGGTCCACCCAGTCGTCTTGCTGGTAGTTTGCGTACATTCGGAGGTAGTGTTCCAGGACCTGGTTGATGCGTTCGGTCTGGCCATTGGTCTGCGGGTGGAACGCTGTCGAGGGCTTGGTGTCGGTGCCGAGTAGTCGAAGTACCTCGCGCCACCACTTGGCAACAAAGGTCGTACCGCGGTCAGAGATGATCTCTTTCGGGAGGCCGTGGAGTCGGATGACGTGCTTGAGGAAGTCCCGTGCCAGAGCCTTGGCATCGTCCGTCTTCTTTGTCGGGATGAAGTGCGCCATCTT
>BCIJ01000041.1:55418-126221 GCA_001599935.1 Holtermannia corniformis | reverse complement strand
GTCCCAACCGTGCTGCAGCCGCCACCATCAAGCCCATCCAAGACGAGTCGGGGAAAGACTTGGCCTGAGCGCCAGGCATGCCCGCTCAGGCCTCTCCTCCTCAGTCGTGCCAACTACTCCTGCCATCTCCCTTCACGCTACCTCTTCCCTTGTTCCCGGTCAACACTTTGTACTCAAAGCCACTGCCTCTGTCCCCGGTCAGCCAAAAGCCAGCATCAAAGTCCTTGTTGACTGCGGCTGCACCGGCATCCTCATGGACAAGTCTTGGGCCACCAAATTGCACGCTCCCATGCAACGCAAGCCCAAGCCTCAAGATCTCTAYGTCATTGATGGCCGTCCCATTGCCTCTGGACGCCTCACACACACCGCCACGTTCAACATCACGGTTGGAGATCACCAAGAAAMCATYACGGCAGAYGTYACAGACCTGGGGGGYTCTTACRCCCTTGTGGTAGGAACCCCTTGGCTTCGTCAACAYGACCCCAACATTCGTTGGTCCGCTGGAACTCTGGAATTYGCCTCGAGGTATTGTGAAGAGAATTGCCGAAGTAGGGAAACACACGAGGGGATGGATGTCTTTGCTGCCTACGGACCTGCCAAGCTTGGCAAATACATGGCTCCTGCAAAACGTCCACCCCTTGGTGTTTCTTCATCACCACCACCATCACCATCGTCATCACCGTCACCGTCACCGCTACCTACGCCCAAGTCCAAGACCTCCAAGCTCAAGTCCCCATCAACATTGTCAGCTATAGAAACAACTCCTGCCGTCCCTGTGAGTACCTTGTCTCCTGCTCCTAGTTCCATTGCTCCGGAAGATGCTCTGGTATCTACGTCCTCTGTCCTTGGTCACCCAGGTTCCCAGTCTCTGCCTTCGTTCAAGGAAGCCAAGTGCGGCCCACAGACGTTTGCAGATGCCTGCTTGGAATCTGGCGCTCAAATGTTTGCTGTCAATTGGAGTCCTACCGACCCCTCAGAAACGCTTTGTGTCTCTGCCACGTCCTTTGAATCTCTTGATCCTGCCGATGCTGAGGACCTTGCTCACGTGGATGATGACTTGCCGGATCCTCCTGATTACGTGGAAACACTGCGTAAGCTGGTTCCAGCCAAGTATCATCATCTGCTGCACGCATTCTCCAAAACCAAGGCAGACAAGCTGCCTCCGCACCGTCCTTATGACCACACCATTGAGACAGAAGAAGGGACAAACCCTCCGTTTGGTCCCATCTATTCGCTCTCTGCGGTTGAACTCAAGACACTGCGGGAGTGGCTTGATGAGAATCTAGCCAAAGGATTCATCCGGCCGTCCAAATCACCTGCAGGTGCACCCATTCTCTTTGTCAAAAAGAAGGATGGCTCTCTCCGCTTGTGTATGGACTACCGTGGGCTCAACAGGATCACCATCAAGAACCGCTATCCGCTACCGCTCATTGGAGAATCTCTGGATAGACTGCAGGGCGCCACTGTCTTCTCAAAGTTAGACATCCGTGGTGCCTACAATCTTATCCGYGTCAAAGAATCTGACATCTGGAAAACGGCTTTCCGTACACGCTATGGTCTGTTYGAGTGTGCTGTCATGCCTTTTGGCTTGACAAACGCACCTGGAACCTTCCAAGCGTTYGTCAATGACATCTTCCGTGATCTTCTGGACATCAAAGTACTTGTGTATYTGGACGACATCCTGATCTTTACAAGGAYGGAYGGCRACCATACTTCYGATGTGTCAGAAGTCYTGACAAGAYTGMATGACAACGGACTCTAYGCCAAAGCTGAGAARTGCGAGTTTGATACCACGGAGACTGAGTTCCTTGGCTTTGTCATTGGTAAAGATGGAGTCAAAATGTCAGACACCAAGACCACATCAATTGCGTCTTGGCCAGCTCCTGCATCGGTCAAAGACGTCCAAGCGTTCCTWGGCTTTGCCAACTTCTACAGACGGTTCATCAGTGGGTATTCTGGCATTGCCAAACCCCTGTCGGACTTGACAAAGAAGGAAGCAACATCTAAGGGCTTTGTCCTGACTGAAGCTGCCCAAGATGCYTTTGAAGCYCTCAAATCTGCTTTTACCACTGCTCCTGTCCTACGCCATTTTGATCCTGCTCTGCCAACCACCATTGAATGTGACGCCTCAGACTTTGCTATTGCAGCAGTCCTCTCCCAAGAGGATGACAGCAAGGAGCTACATCCTGTTGCCTTCATGTCACGTAAAATGGGGCCGGCAGAGTTGAATTATGACATCCACGACAAAGAACTGCTTGCAATTGTCTCTGCCATCCGCAGCTGGCGGCATTACTTGGAATCTGTGCCAGAGTTCACCATCATCACGGACCACAAGGCCCTGGAATACTTCCAGACCGAGCGGAACTTGAACCGCCGCCAAAGCCGTTGGTCCAATGATGTGAACCATCACCGTTACCGTATTGTCCACCGTGCTGGCCGACTCCATGGAAAAGCAGATGCTTTGAGCCGCCGCAGCGACTACAAAGGGGGGAGTAAAGCCTCTGAGTCTTTGCCCATCCAGCTGCTGCGCCCTGTACAAGACTCAGCTGGTGTTGTAGCCGCTGCTACGTCTCTTCAGCCAGGCTCCCAACCTTTTATGGACCAAGTCAAAGTTTGCCTTGCCTCAGACCCAGACGTTCAAGAGTTCCTTCCTCTCTTGGAGAACCCTGAACTACCTCGGACCACAGCACAGGAAACTGCGCTTGCACCATTGTCTCTCAAAGACGGAGCCCTCTACCACGAGACAAGGCTCTACATCCCTGATTCTGAACCTTTGCGGACTGCGGTCCTCTACTCTGTGCATGATGACCCGCTTGCTGGACACTTTGGCATTGCCAAGACACTGGAGCTACTAGAACGTCAATTCTATTGGCCGCAAGTACGCAAGAGTGTTGAGGCATATGTCTCCAGTTGTGACACTTGCCAACGTGGCAAAGCTGGCAACACTCGTCCCTCTGGCCTCCTACAACCCCTGCCCATCCCCAAACGTCCTTGGTCCTCTGTCTCCTATGACCACATTGTTGACTTGCCGCTATCTTCTGGCTACACCTGCATTCTGGTTGTTGTGGACCGCTTCTCAAAGATGGCCCACTTCATTCCCACCAAGAAGACAGACGATGCCAAGGAACTGGCAAGAGACTTTGTGGATTATATTGTCAAACTCCATGGGCTCCCAGACGAGATCATCTCTGACAGAGGTGTTACCTTTGCTGCGAAATGGTGGCGTGAAGTCTTGAAGATCCTAGGCACAGAGACCAAGCTTTCCACTGCATTCCATCCTCAGACCAACGGACAGACGGAACGTGTGAATCAGATTCTGGAGCACTACCTTCGGATGCACTGCAACTACCAGCAGGATGATTGGGTACAACAGCTGGCATTAGCGGAGTTTGCCTACAACAACGGGCACCACTCTTCTATTGGCACCACTCCCTTCTTTGTCAACTACGGCCAACACCCACGGACCCCAGCTCAAGTTATCACGGACACCTCGGAACACCTTCCACACGCTACAGCCCACGTCAACCGCATCCTAGACACCCACCGCCAAGYKGCTATYACCCTTGCCAAAGCCCAAGAAACCTACAAGTCCTACGCAGACAAAAAGCGCAAAGACTTTGATCCTGAGGACTTTAAGCCTGGCAATCAAGTACTCCTCCGCCGGACCAACATACGGACTCAACGGCCCAGCAGCAAGTTGGACGACAAATGGGTTGGCCCGTACACCATTGACAAGGCAGTGGGGGAACGGTCTTTCCGCTTGGTACTCCCTCCTGGCTCCCGTGTTCACCCAACATTCCATGTTTCGCTTCTCAAGCCCTACGTCACGGACTCCTTCCCCACACGTCAATCTCAACCACCACCACCTCCGGTCATCACAGGTGATGGTGAGCCCGAATGGGAGGTTGAACGCATCCTGGACTCCCGTCTCCACGGACGCAAGAAAGAACTCGAATACTACGTGGACTGGGTTGGCTACAGCAAGGAAGACCGCGAATGGGTCAAGGCCGTGGACTTTGACGATGATGACGACCTGGTGGTGGCCTTCCACACAGCGTACCCTGGCAAACCCGGTTTCAACCGCATCTCCAAGAAATCCCAGAACTCCACTGCTGCCGCCACACACACCTCCCCCCCGGAACCTCCTCCTGTCACCCCTGCACTCGCCCGCTTCCTCTACGACCGCCCACCTCACGAAGACCTTGGCATAGCCCGAGATCGCCACCGCCTCCGCAACCAGTTCCGCCGCAGACTCCAGAGACATCAAGTCTGGCGCTCGGAGCGCGCCTTGAAGAGGGGGACTAGTGTCATGATTGACACMTAGTYGGAGGTTCAAATCCTGGTCACGGACTTTTCCTTTTGCCTTTTTGCCTTGACTTTMCCTTTCTGCCACACTGCCACACTGCCACACTGCCACTGAGGCATTTTGAGGCATTTAACAACCAATCACATCACATCCCTGGTTCCATCCCCAACCAGGAACTTCCCCAAACCTTTTTGCTCTTTTTTCATTGGTTGCCACTGAGGGATTTCCCACAGACCTCCACCAAGGCTGAGTCAGCCTGACTAGGGGAAACTCCCCAGCAGAACTACTTAAGCTTGGACTTTCCCCTCCCTTCTCTTCACTGGTCTCATACTCTTCTTCCACCTTTGCCACCTTGTACCTACTGGTAGCTTAGGCTATACATCTACTAGTGCTGCCGAGTCCTCCTCCAGCCACAAGCCTCCGAGCTTGACACTCAGGCTTTACAAGGTTGGACGCCAAAGCCATGATGTCGTGAGGCGTGTTTGGAGGCCGACCAATCCCGCGGTTTGCTGCAAGCTTTGCCTTGAGCATAGAAAATGTTTCCTCAATAGGATTGTAGTCAGGAGAGTACGGCGGAAGGTAGTGAATGCGACAGCCTGTATAAAATCAATCATGCAGCAGCAGAAGCAGCAGCCGGCAGACTCACCGGCATTCTTGAGCATTTCGGTGATAACTGGGTTTTTATGGATCGCACAGTTGTCCATGATGATCACGCTGTTTTTCCCTGGGTACGGGTTCATAACGGGGAGCTTGTGTTAGTCATAGCTGTCAGTCCTGATTTTATAGCGACATATATGACGTACGACATCATGTTCGATGAAGTCCTTGAAGATTGATCCGTTTATCGCTCCCTCTTCGATACGCAGCGCCCTGTAACCATTGAGCGACAAGAGGGGCAGTACAGAGTACCTATCAAGGGTGTCAATGATCCCAGGGTGTCAATGATCCCTGATACACGCTTGCAGCACTCACCGCGTACCACGACCAAAAGCGCACGAGAAACGGGCCCGAGCCGACTTACGAGCCCATCCACGCCGCCTGAACCATGTCCGCTGGTCTACAGCTGATTCGTCGCAGAACACAAGCTGGTCTGCAGAGTATTCGCGCATGGCAAGCTTGTGTTGTACCCGCAAGACTTCGCTGCGCTCTGCCGCAACTTTACTGAGTTTCTTGTTGGTGTAGCCCTCGCGGTGCAAGGTTCGGCGGATAGTATGGATACTGCAATCCCACCCGTGGGAGTTGACGAGCGCTTGAAGCTCCAGGGACGTTGTATCGCGCTGAGCTTCAATTATATCGAGCATGACGTTGATGACGTCGCGCGGCAGCTTGCGATTACGGTGATTGTTCTTTGTGAGGACGTCGTAGGACCCCGTCTCGCGTTTCCTAGTGTCATGAACGACACAGCGCGGTTTGCCACCAGTGTCTTGGGTGAGGTTCAGGTGGAATTCGGCTGAAGTTCAAGGAGCATTCAAGGGAGGTTCAAGGGAGGTTCAAGGGAGGTTCAAGGGAGGTTCGAGGGAGGTTCGAGGAAGGTTCGAGGAAGGTTCTGTCACGCCTATGGCGGTGTCACGTGGCGAGTAGCCGCTGCGCGGCACTCATAGTGCCACTGGTGCTAATCGCACCACTGTCTGTGCGCTGCGGCTGTGCCGCCGCGCCGCGCGCGCCCTCGTCTTCCGCGTCGTCTCTTGTTGTATCTACATCGCTCGAATATTATAGTGTTCTCTCTATTCTCGCTTGTCGATCCTCTCGGTTCCTCGTAGTGCGGAACCTCGCTTTCCGCTGCGCGATCCAGAGTCCCGCTCCTCGGAGGCAGATCTTCGCCGATCTGGCCTCGCCCCTTTGGAGCCATCGTCCCCTCTAGACGAGGCTCTCACAGGTTCAAGGAAGATCCACGAGGGAATTGAATGAAGGAACGAAAGGGTCCCAGGGGTATATAAGGAGGGCTGCTGGCAGGTCTTCCCCCCCCATCTGGTCTCTCACTCTTCTTGTACTAGTTTACTAGACAAATACAACCGGTGCTGCCGAGTCCTCCTGAGCTCTTGTGCTCACGACTTTGACACCTAGTCTTGGCGCGTAGCCAGCTTCCCCGGCTTACACCAAATAGCTTTGAAAGTCAGTCACCACTGTCACAAGACGAGAATCCGCACCTGATATGACGCGTTGAGCTTGTGCGGTGTAGTCTTCTCAATTTCCTCTAGTCTCTGCCAGATGTAGGGTGGGATCTTCTTGTAGACCATTGTAGCGATATATAGCTGCAAGAAAGACGTGATTCTATGTAGCCGTTGATGAGTAACAACCAGGCAACCATCGTACGCTGGCTAGACTGGTCTAAAGTACATGCTACCCTCACTTTACACGCGACTTGCGTTTTTGCCCAAAACGCATAGTCAATGAGTCTTGCTGTAAGGCTTTAAGGACTTAGCTTTTCGACTAAATCCTTAATTCCTACCCCACCTTTTTGGACTTTGACAGCCTTGTGCTACGTTACACGTGTACAGTGTGTAGTCACGTGACCGAGGCGGGACCCATAACCGCTCTCAACTTGTACAGTTGATGCATACACTCTACCATACCAAGACTTGCTGCGTCTTGCAGGTCTTACACGCTCTGTCCGCGCTTGACACGTCGTCGAGGCACTCGAATGCTGTCGGCTGGTTTGCGGAGATCATGCATCTTGATGATAACTGTCGACTGTGTCTGCAATGTAGAGCATGGTGCGTACGGTTGACCACAGTCGTTCGACGGTCAATGGGCCGGTAGGAGTGTACCCAAGTGCAAGTCCCAGACGATCTGCAGAGGGCGTGGGGAGACGCAAACAGGGTGTCCGCCGCTATACTCGAACAAAGTCAGCACAGATCACAGGTAGCCTTCTCTGACGTGCTCACGATGGTCAGTGCGCTTCTGATTGACGTCACCCGCCCCGAGTGCACTGCAGCGCTCTTTGTCGAAATGTCGATATTGCGAAGGCACGTCGATATCGTATTGCACAAGGGTCAATCACTCGTGTAAGGATAGGGGCGGGGGATCTGGCACATCCCAACTACCAACAACGACTTGCAATGACTGAATTTCTCTTGCCGAAACATGAGCAGCGACGAAGCAGTTAAGGTTGTCCTGGCAACTACCCAATGATTCTGATGGGCTGGAAGATCAATAGTGACGATAAGTGGATACCTCTTTTCAGTCGCGAACCGGAAGGCGCTCCATGGACGATTACACCAGAGACTCTACTCAGATGCGCTTCCTTTCAGCCCACACGCGCGGACGAACTCAAAACAGAGAAGGCGAAAAACTTGAGCCAAGATACCGACTGACAGGCTTGCAATATCGAGACAGAAACGTTCACACAATGTCAGGCACCATGCGTACTGTTAAGCTTTTCCGCACCCCACTATCAACGACGCAAGGGTGTCCTGAGGGCATGAGTTTTCGCCTTCTAGCGGTGATGTCTACCGACGATGGAAAAACATTGAAGCCAGCATACATCTCGTCGAACCCGGGTGCGTGGACGCCATCATTCTCTGAAACGAAACAGGCTATTTCAGCAATTATCGGCTCTCAGGGCGGAGACTCAACGCTGATTGACACTGTGGACAGCTGGAATGGGTTCTCCAAACCGCTCGAGAGCCTTCTGGAGGCACAGAGCCAGGGGACTCAGACGTCGACAGAGAAGGACGCGCCTTAACACCAGCCAGAGGCCTGACGTATTACGATGCTCATCAGTATAACCACTTTGGCATTGTAGAAGCGTACAAGATCAGGCATGCATACAGTTTCACCCAAGCCCAGGGCAGTGAACTGATGGGACATACGATTCAGGTCAGAGGTTGGGAGGGGACCTGCGTCGACTACAAACGGCGTGAACGCGCTGCAATTGAATACTCTGATCATCTGTACAGTATACCGCTCTCACCGTCTTATGTACCACGTTGGGTCTCGGCAGGGTAAGCACCTCCTTTCTTCAGACTAGGAATTTCCACTCCGGCAGGATAATGGACGGATTCAGCTCATCAAGTACTTGACCGCAGCCTCACCCTTCATGCATGCAACCCAGCCATGTCCGAATCACTGATCACGTACGATAATCCCTTCGTCGCACCGACTTCAGTCACCGGTGCGACGCGCCCTCTCGCCCTTCGCGCGATTAACTCAATGGACAGAGGCCTCAGTCTGCTCCCACAGTGGGACTCGGCGAACGAGCAAGCTGCTCCCAGCGCAGAGGAATCCGAAGCAGCCGTCAAGTACATTGTGGAAGCCATGCACGGCACACACGCCACCGGTGATACCGCAACCGAACGCGTTACGAACAGCTTGCTCTCTGTTCCAGAAATCCGAGCTGCCGTTGATTATTGCAGGCGGTGTTAGTCGATCGCGCTTCGTCATGTAGAGACATCAGCATGCAGTCATTGATTTACATAGCTCGGCTGGCGTCGTGTCGAAGGTGAGCGCACCGGCAGACACGTGATGCATGACGCAGGACGTGGCTCCAACAGTAGGCGACTGAAACGGAGCGCAGACGAAGAGGAGGAAGAAGGGGAGGATGGTGGGTGAGCCTTGAGCTTGCAGCCGCCCTCGATGATGGCGAAAACGTCCTTTGGCGATTTGGCGAAACTGCTCGAAATGCCGAAAGACGAAGGCCGCTAGCAAGTTTAGAGCGCCTCGCTAACACATGCTCTCACCGTCCATCACTCTTGCGGTTGACGTTGCTACTTTCGTGAGGACTTGCAGGCGGCCCGTCTCGGCCGTGCGAGGGGCCCGCCCGCAACAGTACTGTGCCCCGGAAGCACGCCACTCTGCTTACCGCATTTACTCGCAGGTCGATCCAAGATCCGACAGAGAGAGTTACACGAAGGGAAGCCGACTGTCTTCTATTTCTCGCATCACATCTCACGTCAGATATCAACCCTACTGCTGCTGCACTGGACCTGTAGCTCGAGATGTACTCACACAGGAGCTCTGCTTGATCTCAGAGGCACCCGGAAGCCTGCGTCGGGACACCTGTCCCTCCAGACACGAATGCCTTCCAACGATGCAGCTTGGGACGCATGGAAGCACAAGCGCAAAGTCGCTGAGAGGTAGATTGTTCTCTTGGACTGCACAGCGGTATATCAACGAGGTGAACAGACATCATGTCAAACTCCCAAGCCAAAGCAACAACCGACGACTCAATGACCTCAGGCAGTCTTCAGAGGGAGAGTGCGCGATCCGTCGACCCAGGTTTCTCTCCCAGAACCGTTGGAACGTTGGTAGGCATTGCCTTTGCCACTGGCATGATCGGCGCAGGAGCCTACGTCAATGTTCGCAACAAGTCCTAAGTTCAGACTGCTCAGGCCGATATCACTAGGGCGCAGACAAATCTTGCGACGTGTCAGAACACTCTCGCACAAGTCCAAGACGCTCTAACGCAAACGCACATCAGTCTCGATGTCTGCCAAAAGAAGGACCCTTGTTGCGACAGATCCTAGCATCTCGGCAGCTATACGCTTGGCGATTGCTCCTTGCGTGACGAAGCGATGCAATTTCAGAGTTCTCATGCTTCGCCAGACGCTCCCTGATAGCCGCTTGGCCCGTTTGCGCATTGGAGATGAGGTCGTAACCGGGACAAATCTCCACATCAGATCGTGAAGGCGCAGTGGAGCGACCGGTTCGACTTTGCGATCCCAAACCGACAAAGGACAGCGTCGACTGAGATGAGAGTCCGCCAAGAAGCCCTTCGCCACCTTTATACCCTAGCCATTCTCGGTAACAATCTGCACACCCGTTGTATGATTTCTCACTTTGGCTATCTAACCGTGGAGTCTTACGCTATTCTCAATGGATCGTGCGTCATCACGATCGTGCGCGTCGCCAGTCGCGTATAAAGCCGACCGTAAAGTGCATCTCCTCTGCTTTCCCAACAAACCTTTTGCATCATGAGCGGCACGAAACTCAGTATCACCTCGTTGCCACAAACCGCGACCGCGGCGTCTATCGGTACAAACTTTGACATCGAGCTACACTCCATTCGGACCACCGACAACGGCAAGACGCTGATCCCAGAGGTAGTAGCATGCTACACTGACAAGCCGGCCGAGACGGCGGACCCAAGTGAACAAGACATTGACAATGCCTTGGCTGTCATCATCCCCATGCTCGGCGGGACGTCCAGCTTGTCCGCCTGGGGAACGAACAAGGAGCGCTTCACAGACGATCTCATGACTGTCCCGGAGATCAAGAGCGCCGTTGACGCCTTGTGAGCGCGTGTAGTAGCGTCAACACTCGCAAAGTTGTTTGCGATGCGATGAATCGATCTTTTATCTTACAACTTGACTTTCAGCCTACAATAAAAGGGTGTACCAACGCCTCTCGCGGGCCCAATCGCTTCGCCGGATCGAGCTGCAGACACTTGTCGAGCAGGTCGATAAAGTCTGTCAACAGCTTGAGCTCGTCATCCTTCATCTTGAGCTGGACGCTGGCAGCCGGCAAGAGCCGCGCACGCAGGTCCTTTGTCGCTTTCGCCAGGACCAGAGTCTTTGTCACGTCCTGGATCCATCAGCACGGCACGGCGTACAGGCTCCCGATGACTCACTGCGCCAGTGATCTTGTCCTTTTCAACGCTGACAAAGTTCATGCCCTCGTCAAAGTGCGTCGTGCCGAACGCGGCCTTTTTGATCTGCTTGTGGTTGAACTTGCCCTTGAGCTCCATGAAGAGCAGCAGCATCTGGTTGTTGCTTCGACCGGGGAAGAGAATCTTGCCAGTGAAGAGCTCGTACAGCGTGCAGCCGACAGACCAGATGTCGATCGCCGAGTCGTATGGCAGACCAAGGACTATACGTCGTCAGCCCCATCCTCCACCCGCCGCTGCGCAACCCACTGATCTCTGGCGCACGGTAGAAGCGCGAGACAAGGTACGGCGTGATCTCGCCGCCCTCGACTTCACACGCAGATCCCAGGTCGCAAACTTTGAGCGTCGCCTTGTTCTCCGTCACCAAGATGTTGTCGGGCTTTATGTCCGCATGGATCAGGCTGCATTTTTTCATCAGTGAGAGCGCGAGGAACATCTGGTGGGCGTAGGCCCTCACTGCTCGCATGTTGAGCCCGACGTCTTTGCCGTAGCGCTTGACGACGTCGCGGAGGTTCATGCTGCGGGGGTCAGCGTGTGATTCAGCGTGGGCTATAGGAAGAGGGAACGACAGGATGACGTTGCGCTGTCACGACCGTACCGACTCGACGAAGCGATACGATGAGCGTAAGCCAGTCATAAAAGCTATAACTGCGTTCCGACCCGATGAAGCACCGCGCAGGTAGGGCAGGGTTCTCGCCAAGGCGACTCACCTGAGACTCTCCGTGACGATGCACAGATGCCCTCGGTGCTCAAAAGTCCTCAGCATTCGAACAATGTGCTTCTTGTCATCCGGATCGGCCGCTTTGAGCTTTTCCAAGATTGTCGCTTCTTTTCGCCCGGCAATGTACCTGCAAGCGTCCACGTCAGTCGCGATCTCTCCTTGCAAGGGGACAGGACGCACATGGACTCTTGACTCCTCACTATCTTGATCGCGACTTCTTTCGCGCCGCCCTCGACGTCTGCAGCGGGTAACAGGACTTTGGCACGGACGACGGCCGAGAACATGCCCTTGCCGAGCGTCGTCATGACTTGGTATCTGCCTGAATCGAGCGTTTCTCCGGGCGTGATGCGGTAGTAGCCTTCGGCGTCGTCATAGTTGTCGACCAGGGTTGCTTCCAGGGGGATGGCCGAGACCACAGCCGGCTGTGGGGTGTTAGCTCTGAGCGACGGTGGCATAGGTGCGGTGGACGCGATGGCTCTCGCTAGATTGCGAGTGCGCACCGCTGAGGCTAGAATACCACGACGAGGACTTTGTAGCACACGCGAAACCAGACGCAAGTCAGGCATGCATAACCCGGTGCACACCAGTCTTGGCGCACGCAGGATCACTGCCTAGCAAGCAGCTGAGACCAACCCAGCAGATACGCCAAGCTAGCGAGCGTCGCGCAGCACAACCGTGCCGATTCAAGCAAGAAGCAAGACGACCACTCACCTTGAGCTTGACGGCCTCGACTTTGACCTTTTTCTTCGCAGGCTTGATCTTCGCAGGCCGGTCCTCGTCCATCAATGCAAAGATATCAAACTCGTCTTCATCGTCTTCGTCTTCGTCTTCGTCTTCCTGTTTGACCTCGACAACCTCGTGCGCCGTAGCGACAGTCGTGGGCTCACCGACGCCATCCGCGACTTGTCGTTGCGCATCATCGATCTGAGCGACACGACCTTCGGTTGCGGGATCATAGTCTGCTGCCGAGACGCCTGCAGTGGCCGAGGGCACGGCCGAGGTGTTGACACCCTTTTCGAGATCGAATTGAGCGTCGAGGGCTGGCGTTGGTGCGACCGAGGGGCCGGGGGTATCGGCTGCGGTGGGTGTGGCGGAGGAAAGCTTTGTGGCGAGTGTTTTCAGAATCGGTGTTGCGCCTGTGAGCAGTCGGCGGTCAGCTTACGCTCCTTGAGAGGCCACTCCTTGTGTAGAAACCCCCAGAAGGACGTGGAAAGCTGAAAAGGGACTTACCGCTCGCGAGCAAAGGCTTGATCTCGCCACCCGACGTTGAGCCCGTCGCGATCCCGGCAGCAGTCGCAACAGATCCACCAGTCGTAGCCCCACTCTGTAGCCCCTTGTACTTTTCCAAAATCTCTTGTCGTTTCCGTCGACGTTCCGCCAAGAGTTCTTCTTCTGATTTCTCTGGCTCTGGCTCGGGTTCAGGTTCGGGCTTTAACGGTGTAGCCGATGCGGGGGTCGCAGGCGGTTTGGAAACGTCTGTAGGCACTTGAGGTGTGATTGCGCCGTTGCGGTGTCGTGTTCGGTCGTGTTGCGTGGGTTGATGCGAGTGGGAGGAATGGTGGGACTGGTGTCGAGGAGAGCGTACGTGATGAGCGTTACGATGACCGCTAGTGCTCGTGCTCGTGCTGGTACTTGCGCTGGCACTCACACCACTCCGAGCGTGTTCCGGCCTGTCTCTGTCTCTGCCATGATCCCTGTCTCTGCCATGATCCCTGTCCCGCTTCGGATCCCACTCTCTCCTGTCCCTGTCCTTCCTGTCCCTGTCGCGGTCATATCCCCGATGACCGCCTCTCCTCTCTCGGTCTTGGTCATCAGTATCATCTAGAAACGCTTCCCTCCAGTCCCTCGGCTTGTCGCGCCGAGTCTCGACAGCAGCCTCGTCGTCGTACGGTAAGCCGCCCGGTGAGAGTGTGCGTTTGCGGCCTGACATTGGGTGTAAGAACTTCTGAACTGATCAAGTGGGAGCACTGGTCCGAACACTGCGTTGGAGTGCGACTGGGCGTACAGTCGTGCTTTGTGAGCAGTCTGATGTTGACGAGGGTTGCTGAGTGCTGCTATGGTGCTGGGACGGTGTCAAGTTGAAGATGGATGCCAAACCCCAAACCGCTCTCGGCATTATTGTAACGCCGCGCCGCAGTTTAGCCGAGAGGGGTTTGGCACGCGACTTTAACTTTTGGCCCCGCACATACTCTCGTTCGATCCACAGCGTACGGGGAGGGTAGACTCGGGCAGCATCAGTCGACACTCGAGCATACGATAGCACTCGTCACTCGCAACAGGGTATATACGCATCGTACGGTCTATCAGCACTCGCAACGGCCGCAACAAGCCAGCAAAACCAATCACCACAGCGTGAGCCAAGCTTGGCGCAAAGACGACAAGGCTGACACGGCGTTGGACAGGAGCAAGCGCCCGGCAGTCCTACAGAGCGTTCGATCAAGATGGGTCAAGCTGCTGAACTCGCGTGGCTCCGTGCGTAGTGCTCGTCGCACACATGGTCTTGCTGACACGGTCCATGTAGTCGTCACACACCCTGTACGTAGACTTGGCAGATCTGAGCAGCGTTTGCGTCGCATCCTATCTCAACTCCCCGGCACAACGTTTGATTCGCGTTCGCGTAGGACTAGCGCGTCCGTGCGACCGCATCCGCAGGTTATCCAGTCACGTCTAGCTTGGCGCGGGCGTCGCAGTTCCTCTCGCACTCCACACCTCCCTCTTCCTCTCCACTCCTAATCCCGAAACAGAGCTAACCACCCCACCACAGGGAGAGCTCCGCTCGATCCTAAACTACAAAATCTGGTACGAGCCCTCGCGCAACATCGCCGACCCAACCGAGTACCCGACCTCGGGGTACGATCGCGAATCGATGCGCGAATGCTGGCGTCTGCTCGACTTGACCAGCCGGAGCTTTGCGGCCGTGATCAAGGAATTGGATGGCGATTTGGCCAGGGTGGTATGTTCTTTCGCTCTCTTGTCTGGGATGGCTCTAGCTTTCTAACTGGTCTGTTTTTTTTTGAACGGGTTGAGCTTGGGTTGAGTTTGGTACCGTTTGGTCCGTCGTAAGGTGTGATCAGACGTCGCCTCGCTTTGGACATACATGTCGACGGATCACAAACAGGTAACAGCGCATAACCCCCTTGCGAGCCGCTGGTCTGGAAGTGTCCTCTATACACCCGTGCTCTAGCATGAACAGCGTGTTGCGCCCGCGCACAATTGAGAAGTTCGTCTCTCGACTGTTCAGATCCTCAGCTCCCCAGTCACCTGACTTGAGCTGTCAGTCTGGCATAGGCGCTGATATCTGACTACGGAAGCGATAGCGCTTTGATCTGGGCTTCTGTCGCCGTTGCGCAGGGACGCGTTTGGAGAACAGGTAGCTCTTCCTGGATCGTCACGGGCTATCAGTCTCGAGACAGAGTTTACAACCCGCAAACACCGCTGACACACTCCCCTCGCTCAGGTCTGCATCTTCTACCTCGTCCTCCGCGCCCTCGACACGGTCGAAGACGACATGACCCTTTCCAACACGACCAAACTTCCCCTTCTGCGCGCATTCCACGACAAGCTGTACGAGCCCGGATGGAACTTTGACGGCTCAGGGCCGGACGAGAAGGATCGCGAGGTTTTGGTCAAGTTTGAGGTTGTGGGCGAGGAGTTTAGGCGCTTGGACGAATCGTGAGTGTTTCCTGCTCTGAGGCGTGGGAAATGGGCTGGGGCTGCCTGACGAGGGCCGAGACGGGGTTGAACGAGCGTTCGTCAGTTACACTTGTTGTCGCTGCCAGCGCGTGGCGAATACTAGAACGTGGTACGGGCACAGCCGGGCTTGCTGGCCGGGGAGCAGCACGCCAGCGGGGCAACGGGATGGCGACTAGGCAGATGTGTCACATCCACTTGCGTAGACACCCTGGCAGCCGAGAGGCTGTCATTTGGGACGTTACGTGGAGTGAGGCACTGCTCGCCTTTGTGCTCACTCGGCGACTGCCATACAATTCACAAATAAAGTTGGCTGACTTCTTTAGCTACCAAACAGTCATCGCGACCGTTACACGCCGAATGGGCGCCGGTATGTCCGAGTTCGCGGCGCTTGCGACACCCGAGATGCCGGTCGCCGAGGTCTCGACGATCGACAACTACAACTTGTACTGCCACTACGTCGCCGGTCTCGTCGGCGAGGGTCTCTCTGGTCTGTTTTCAGCGTCGGGCAAGGAGCGCGATTGGCTTGCCGGACAACTCACCCTGTCCAACTCGATGGGACTGCTGTTGCAAAAGACCAACATTCTGCGCGATATCAAAGAGGACGTCGACGAGGGCCGTGGGTTCTGGCCGCGTGCAATCTGGTCAAAGTACGGCTTCAACTCGATGAAGGAGATTGTCGCGCCTGGCCGGGAGCGCGAGGGGTTGTGGGTGGCGAGCGAGATGACGCTCGATGCCATGCGGCACTTGACCGACGCGCTCGACTACTTGACGCTGCTCAAGTGCCAGAGCGTGTTCAACTTTGTCGCGATCCCGGCCGTCATGGCGATTGCGACGCTCGAGCGGTGTTTCATGAACCCGGATCTGCTCAAGCGCAATGTCAAGATCCGAAAGGGCGAGGCGGTCCAGGTGAGTCGGTGGTAGGTGGAAGCGCGACGCTGACGATTCCAGCTCATTCTTGGTGCTACCAACCCGCGCGATGTGGCGTACACGTTCAAACGGTACACGCGCTTGATCCACAGCAGGGTGCACGCAGACGACCCAAACAAGCTCAAGCTGAGCATCATGTGCGGCAAGGTAGGTCTCGCGTCTTTGCCGGTTTCAGCGTGAACGATGCCGAGGGCCGCAGGCTGACCCTGCCCAGGTCGAAGCGTGGACGGAGCACCACTACCCTTCATTTGTCAATGTGCAAGGCACACGCGGCAACCTGAACACGATGATCGACCCGACGACGGGCGACGCGCGGGCCGACTTGTTCCTGCGTCTGGCAAAGGAGGAGCAGGACCGCACTGCTGCTGCCAAGAAGCAAGCGATGATGGACGATCTCGTCGCGCGCGGCATTATCAAAAAGGATCCGGTCGAGCAGGCAAAGTGGCTTGCGGAGCGTGAGAGGCTCAACAAGGAGCAAGAGGTGCCGATCTGGCAGCTTGTTGCGGTCATTGGAGCCGCGCTTGCACTGTTCATCGTGCTAGGCGCGGGCGTGGCGGGTATCGTCTACTATTACTCTGATGTGCGTCATCTCTGTTATTCTGGCGACGGGGCTGACGCGATCGCTTCCTTTGACAGTGAGCAGTGAATGCGAGGCGGAGCAAAGGGTGTAAGAGTAGCATCGAAGCGGAGCAACACGATGCATCCCTGTGCGCCAGTTTGCTCACGGGCTCACTCTGCGGATTCGGAACCGCATCCCGTCCTTCTTGCCAATCTTGTTAATCTCGAATCGGGGCGCTGCAGCAGCTTCTACCGGCGGTCCAGCGTCCTCGGTCTCGATCGGTTGAGACTCGCGCGCAAGGTAGTGATTCCACCGTGCGAGCGTTCGATCGAGGTTGGCCGGGCTACGGTCCAAGCCCTGGAGCGCATCTTGGACCAAGCTCGGTGTCGAGTGGTGGCTTGTCGTCCCAACCCGAGGTCGTAGAGGGATCCTTATCCGTACAGGCGCAGGGGTACTCATCGCTCACAAGTCGGTCTGAAAGACTGGGGGCAAAGACCTTGCTGCACGTTGACCGAGATAGCCGTTTCGAAAAGGAAGGCGACAAAAAGGAAGCCCTTCTTTTGTCACGTCTGTTCCGGACCGAGACGTGGGCATTGTAGATCATACATAATGTGACAACGTAGCGTAACGAACAAGCATGAAACGACATAAAGGTCGTGATCGTCAACGGGGTCGTTTCCTGCGTGGCGTTGGTATGAAAGTGGCGGCCGGACGGTAGAGTGACTGACCTCAGAGCGTGTGCGTTGGATCCGGGTGCCAGTCTGCGACGTGAGAGTAGTTTTGCGAGCCGTCGGGGTCGAGCACGAATGGGTCGGTGCCGTCGTCGTCCTCGATCTCGGTCTCTGCGACTTGGGTGTAGGCTGATGTCGGGAGGGCGGCAAAGAGACCTGCGGTTTGATCGAGCTGACGGCCGAGGTTGCCTTGTTGCGTAAAGGGATCAAAGCGATCCGTCGACGCGTTGGACATTGGGGCTGAAAAGACGTCGGTGTACGAGCCGGTGCTCGACGAGGCGCCAGAGGGGTCAGACTGCATCTCGTGGCCGTAGTAGGCTGCTTGGGCTGGGTATGCGTCGTCGTTGGCTTGCTCTATAATCTTGGACACGCTCGCGGGCGGCCAGGTGTAGTCGGTACCGTCGGTGCTGTGACCCGTGCTCATGGCGACGTGGTGTTGGAGCTGTTCCGCTAGACCGGGGTGTTGGTCGATCCCAAGGGGCATAGGGTAGGCTGTGCCGTTGGGCGACGTTGGCGCTTCAGGCTGGCTACCGTCGCCATCTTGCGGCTGCCACTGCTGCGTGTAAAACGGGTGTAGTTGTTGCCGTTGATCGTCGTGCGCTGGAACCGGCACCAGCTCGTGGTTGTATTGGTCCCAGGTTTCAGAGTCTGCAGTCGAAGGGCGTTCGTGCTCGACGTGGCCATGAGCGTGAGGCTGTAAAAAGTCGCCGTATTGCTGCGCGCCAGCGGGGTGAGGAGGGTACATGTACGTGCCCGTGGCGACGGGGTCGCCTTCGCTCGCGCGCCGGGCCATGTCGGCTGGGTGGGGCACGTCGGCGTACACTGCGGCGTCGGCAGACATTGTGCGGACGAGGGCTGGAGCGCCCGCGTTGGCGTGGTAGAGCACGTTGGAGGCCGGGTAGGCCGTCGTGGCGCCGTACGCGAGCTCGTGCTCGTTTGCAAAGTGCTGAGCGTGCTGGCCGTGCTCGACCGGGAGCGGCTGGTAGCCATACTGGGGCGTGTCGAGGCTAGGATCGGCACCGTGGACGCCGATGCCGACGCCCAGAGCGTACGCCTGGTCGTCAAAGTTGACGAGACCGAGCTGGCTTTGGGCAAACGCCATCTCGGTGAGCGGCTCGTCACCGTACACGACCGTGGGACCGCGAGATCCCGAGTGGGTATTCGGATGATGGCCTGTGTCGGAACGGTTTTGCGAGTACTCGCGCTTGGTGCGGACGGGACGGTGACCGAGCAGACTGGCAGACTGGCGTGCGGTTTCAAGCGGGATCGATGCAGGCTGGGGTTCGTGAGCGTAGCTGCGACGTGTCAGCTTGTGCGTGCGAGCGAGGAGCGACGAACGCTTGGTGCGTTTTAACAAAGCTGTCCGAGACTTGGTTGCGGCGCGACTTGCAGAACGGGCATTCCTTGACAAAGCGCGCAATCACTTCCTTTGGGATCCACGAGTAGTAGCGGCGAACCTAGGACGTGAGCGTTGGGTCGCAACAAAGCGCACCACCTACCTGAGCGCTTGTCTTGTCCCTACCGCCATGACTGGCCTGACCGTGGCAATGGCACAGGACCTCGTAGATCTGCTCCTTGACCGCGACCGGCTTGCTCTCGTGACACACGACCTCGTCGTTGCCAAACGTCGTGAGGACAAACATCTTTTTTGCCCAGAACCGAAACTGAGCCGTGCCAACCGTGGTTTCCTTGGGGTTGGACAGCACGCGGAGCACATTGTCGTACATTTGTTGCGTGAGCAGTGATTTCTCGCGCTTCTTGGGGCTCAACGCGCTCAGGTACTCGTAGATGAGCTTGTCAAACGCAAACGGCGAGGGGAACAGCTTGTCGGCTAGGGCCTCGCGCGCTGGGTCGAGCACGGGCGGGACGAGGTGGGTATTGGAATGACCGCCGATGCCGGACCCTAGGTGGAGAGCCGGGGCATGGTGGTGCCCGTGCTGGTGCTGGGGAGCGTACTCGAGCGAACCAGCGTCCGAGTCGGAGGGCGAGTACGGTGGCGAGGACATGTGAGCTGGACGACATTGTCAGTGCTGGCTGGTGCGCTTGGGCGTGCTCACCAGTCTCTGTCTCTGTCTCGCAGGGGCTAGTCTGATTGTAGATATCCTGCTCGGTAGTCTGCTTTCAGACTGCGCTCGTCGTTGACATTGCTCGCCGGTGGGAGGGGGCGAGGAATGGAGGGGGGAGCGAGTCAACGGGCAACGGGGATGTTTGGAATGCGACTGTAGGCGCCGACGCTATCGACCCGTCGCAGTCTCGGCTTGAACGACGGCGACAAACACCGCAAGTGACGCCAGGTTTACTCGGATCACTAGGCACAACGGCCGCGCTCGCCGTTCATCCAGTGCATCAGCTATCCTATCGTCCACTGCGCCCCTTTGCCGCCTTGAACTTGTTAAACTTGCGGTTGTCTTGCTGCAGCCGCGTGACGTGCTCGAGGTCCTCGGCATAGTGCTGCGTCTTGGGCACCGGCGCGAGCGTGTATCGCGTTTGCTGCGGAGGATTAGCTTGGGCGGTGACTAACCGTCTCGCCGATCGCCCCGTGTTCAATACAGTAGACACGGCTTGAAACACATCTAGATGAACACTGATTCCACTGAAACGTGGTCCGGGTAGACGATAACCACCGAGACGGCCCACTCACCGTCTGCCGCGGCAATGTGGCCCCCTTGCGCCCCTTGTTCTCCATCGTCGCCGTCTCGGCATCAAATCGCTTGTAGCGCTTCTGGCTTGGCAGACTCGACTCGGCCTCGTCGTCGACATGCTCGTCCCCCCGCTCGACAACCGTCCGGATCGGTTTCTGCCGGTACGAGGCCGAGCGACCGGTCACGAGCCGGTACCACGTATCGTACAGTTGCGAGGCCGCGCGCGAGATGGAGGGCGGGACACGCTTGGTTTTAGTGTAGAAATCGACAATCGGGCCGAGCCGGGATTCCTTGAGCGTGGCCGTGTCAATGTCCATCTGGTTGCGTCAGCGACGTTGTCGAGTCTGGTTGTACACACCTTTGGCAGGACCTCGAAAAACGCTTTTTGGATCCCGAGAGCAGGCAGCGACTTGTCAGGCAACGGCTTGAGCCAAGCCGTCACGGCCGTCAACAAGCCATTATCAATGATACTCTGTCCGAGCGTTGCACTGTCCATCAGCGCCCGTGGCTGCCATGGTTGACCCACTTTTGCAGAATCGCAGTGACCTGATCCAACAGCTGCAGCTTGTGCGTCGCCGGCTTCCTCGCCCGGTTAGCCTCTTCATCCTGATACGCCGCTTCGAGCATGGCGTCGCGCAGCTTGTTGATCTCGTCGTCGTGCATCGCGTCCAAGTCTTCATCCGCATGCTTTTTCGACTTGCGTTTCTTGCTCTTTGATGGTTTCCCAATCGCGTCAAACTTGGCGTCGAGCGCCATCCGCTTTACTGCGCCGTCTCAGCTCGGCACTCGGCTAAACAGAGACTCACACGTCGCCTCGTCATACACGACATCCTCGCCATCGTCTCCCACTTCATCCCCGCTCTCGCGCTCCGTCCTGACCCTCTTCTTCTTTGGCCGCCGTTCGCGCTCTTCCGTCTCTGTGCGCCGCTTGCCAGCCGTCTTCTTAAACTTGGGATACTTTGCCGCCGTCGTGTCCGTCGCCGGCACGTATTCGCCGCCGTCGGATCGCAGCGAGCCCACAGGAGACGGTGAGCGAGATGCAGAGGGTGAAGGTGTACGTCTACGAGGCTGGATCCGGGCTGGTGCACAGTGTCAGTCTGCACTGCTAACGAAAGCAGGACGGCACTGACGCTGCTCCTCGTCCGACAGGTCCGAGTCGTCGCTCCCGCCAAACACCTTTTTGTACGCGTCGGTTGCCTGTGCCATGATTGCGCTCTGTATGCTCCAGTGACTCTAGTGATACTATCGAGTAGATGGTTGTCGGTGGTCAGCAAGTGATCGAGTTGGAGTCGACGTGGTGGACGGTGGCATTGACGTGGGCCGATCGTCTTGTTGGGTGCACTCGACGTTCAACATTGTCTATACGCACCAGAACACCTACACGGTGTACGATCCAGCTCGAGCACACTCGGGAAGAGCGATCAGCAAAGCCAGCAGCAACGACGGGAGCGACAAAAGCCAGCAGACGGGAACCGGCCGAGGATGGGACCGGACCGGGATGCAAAGATCAAGATGGCGCACGAGCTCCGGCAGAGCATCAAAGAGTGCAGAGACAGAGGCTTGCTCGTATCAGCAAAGTGGTCAGTCACCACTCTACGTCCTCGACGCTCGCTCATCAACTCAGGGCGCTCGAGCTCCTCAACGCGCTCCCAGCAGAATACCGCACGACCTCGCTCCTCCCATTCAACCCGCCGTCGCCTCCTCAACGCTTTCGCGAATCCATCGGCGCCATCTCGTTCATGCCCTCGTCGCCGCAACCGTTTGAAGACGGTGACGACCGGGATCTGCTCGAACAAGACGAGTTTGAGCTCGCGCGCGCATACTTTGAGATCAAGGAGATGGATAGGTGTGCTTGCGCGCTCAAGGCGAGCACGAGTACGAGGGGGAGGTTTTTGCGAGTTTATGCAAGCTACCTGGTGAGTGCGTCGGATCTACAGCGGGATGCTGCCTCGATGCCTCGCAGCATACACCTAAACCTAAGACTGATCACCTCAGGCCGCCGACAGGAAATCTCAAGAAGCACTCCCCCATTTCCTCGGTCCGTCCAAGCCATCCCACTCTCGCACCCTAACATGCTCCAGACACGAAAGAAGAACGCTACGCGCTCACGCCAATCATCACCCCGCTCCTCGAAGAGATCAAAGACGATCCAGATCCATGGCTTATGTACCTGTACGTCGGTGGTCCGAGCCAGCCACGGGGTTCATTGACTACGCTAGCTCGGGCGTCCTCTACGCGCGCATCGACCAAAAGCCTCTTGCGCTCGAATACTTTGTGCGCTCGGTCGTAGAAAAGCCGTACAACTGGAGTTGTTGGAACCAGCTCGCGCAGCTCGTAAAATCAGCCGATATGGTCCGTTGCCCGCTCGTCGCTTCCGTTGCCGAGCTGACACCATCTCCATCCAGTTCATCGAGCTCAAAGAACGCCTGCCCGGTACCCACATGCTCGAGTTCTTTGCTGTAAACGTCATGCTCGACCTGCACACGGCGACCGATCTCGTCATGAAGATTATCAACGAGCTCGCTGGCATCTTCCCGACGTCTGTCTATCTCATGGCACAGCGTGCGCTGGTCTACTACCATATGCGAGGTACGTATCATCGATCCCGTCGCGGTTGCTTGGCACCATTGACGCTTTGCAGACTTTGAGCGAGCCGAAGTCGAGTTTGATAAAGTCCAGCAAGCGGATCCGTATCGCCTCGAAGAAGTCGACATCTACAGCAACATGCTCTACGTGATGGAGAAGCGCGCAAAGCTCGGCAAGCTAGCGCACGACTATGCCGAGATTGATCGGAACCGGGCAGAAGTGTGCTGTCTGATCGGTCAGTGCTGCGCTGTGCAGCAAGGGTCGGGCCGCTAACCATACCCCCAGGCAACTACTATTCCGTTCGGTCAGAGCACATCAAAGCCATCACCTATTTCAAGCGCGCGCTCCTGCTGAATCGCGACTACCTGCCAGCGTGGACTCTAATGGGCCACGAATACGTCGAGCTCAAAAACTCGCATGCAGCCATCGAGGCGTATCGGCGCGCGATCGGTACGTCGCTCACCTATCACCCAGCCGTCGCTGATGTGCGCCGCGCACAGATGTAAACGCAAAGGACTATCGGGCTTGGTATGGCCTCGGTCAGGCTTACGAGCTGCTCGATATGCCGCTGTACGCGATCGAGTACTATAACCAGGCAACGTCGCTGCGGTCAGTCGTATCCACACGTTCTGCAGCGAGCCATCTGACAACGCAGACCGTACGATAGCAGGATGTGGACGGCGCTCGCGACAGTGTACGAGCACCTGTCACGGTGCGTCACCGTATCCCGGGGCTCAGCTAACAGCGATAGAATACCCGAAGCTATCCAATCTCACACCCGCGCCCTCCTCGGCGCAGATCACTCGCAAACGCTCACCATCCTCATCAAGCTCGCCGCACTGTACGGCTTCACACCCAAAGGCATCGACTGCCACCGCAAGATCCTACTCCTGTGTGAAGCGACGCGACCGGCCAGCGAGCTCGCAAGCAGCTATATCGCCGTAGCGAAATGGGAGATGGACGCCGGCGACCTCGCTCTGGCCGCCACGTACGCGGAAAAGGTGCTGCAGACCAACGCGCCGGAAAAGGACGTGGCGGAAGATGTGTTGCGCGAGCTGAGGTTGCGACAGGCTCGCGCGTTGTAAATTTAATGACAGGCGGCATTGTACATGCATTTTTGCGATCGGTATGATACACGGGACAGTCGGGGCGTATTCACATGGCTCTCGAGTCAGGCTTTGGGTCGGAAAAGTTGCGGGTGAAGCTGCGCAGCGTCAGATCCGCAAGTCGCCGTGAGCGGACGTACTCTCGCAGGAATGATTGCTCTTCCACCACGTCTCCTTCCTCTGGCTGCGGTTGCGGCGGCATGCTATTCGCCACGTCAGCCGAATCGCGATCAGCCCACCGCACACACCTGTCGCGGATCCGCGCAATAGCCCGCAAGCGCGCGCGCCAGTTGCTGATATACTCTGCGTCTTGGGCCGTCTTTGCGTTCTCAGTGTAGACAAAGCGCTGCGCGAGGATGTTTGCGTGAAACGCAATCTGTCGGACGACGAGTGGTAGCGCCTTGGCCGACACAAGCTTGGATTCTCCAATGGGGCTGAAATCAGGGATCCCAGGCGCGCGCTGAATCGTCACCTTGAAGTAGTCCATGCCGACGTGGCCTTGGTCGTCACCGCGCACTTCGCCAGCGTGCGCCACACCCGACGTGTGCGACGAAATGACAATGTTGACGAATTGAAAGTGCGTCTTGATCGTGTCAAACTTGTATTCGACGCCCGAGTTGTTGTAGACGATTGTGACAAAGTCGTTGCCCACCAGCCGCTTCTTGCGCTGCGAAGTCGGGTCGTCGGCTCGCTTGGGCATGAGGATTGGGGCGTGGAAAATCATCTGGCCGAGATCATCCCACCACGCATAGGCGTACTCGCCGTCTTCGTCATTCTCCCGGTCGAGACCACCGACAAACACGTCTTTCTGACCCTTGAGCTTGATAAGGCGGCCGAGGCCGGCGAGGAAGCGGAGGAACCAGGGTGACCCGTCATTGTTGCCCAAGATCTCTGCCTCGGTCGTCTGCTTGGGCGCGACATACAGGACCGCAATCTTGTGCGTGTCGATGACGGCCGTGTTCTCAATGTTGCGCAGAGCGCGCACGAGCTTGTCGTCCTGTGGGATGATGCGGCCACGAGGCGAGGTCAGGCTTGCGTATGGGTAGGCAGAGATCTGCAAGCCCAAGTAGCTCGGTTCGATGGCAACATCTTTGCGACGCTGGGATGGCGTCGCGCCACTCCAGACGAAACCGAATGGAGACGTTTGGTCGAATGGACTTCCTACCGACTGGGGAGATGACGACAATGCAATCGCCTTGGCTGCATCGGCGTTGCTGGGTTCCTAACCAGCGTCAGTGCCCGAAGTCACGCAAAAGGTCCACTCACAGCTGCGTCATCAACCGCCGACGCAGTACCAGGCAGTGGCGGCGCCTTCTCCACAGGTTGCGCCAGCAGCTCTGGGTCTCGGTCCCCCATGAGCATGGCGGGCAAGGACACGAGATCCGCATTGTCCTCGCCTAGGGCCAGCAGAGGCACGTTTTCGAGCTTGCAGAGGAG
Organism: Holtermannia corniformis; assembly: GCA_001599935.1. Classification (NCBI taxonomy): domain Eukaryota; kingdom Fungi; phylum Basidiomycota; class Tremellomycetes; order Holtermanniales; genus Holtermannia; species Holtermannia corniformis. The sequence continues at coordinate 100,909 of BCIJ01000041.1, read as the reverse complement.
CGACGTCGTACCGGAAGGACGGGTCGTGGTGATCTTGGCCCAGCCAGCGCGCGACTGCGCGGCAATGGTGATGATGGCGCCCCCGAGGATCCACGACCGCGTCTTGGTCTCTTGTGTAGCTCCCGCTTCATCCTCTTCGGGCATGACCAGGTCATTCAGGAAAGACGAGGCCGGCTTTGGATCGGCGTTGCCGTAGGTGTATCGCGCCAGCCAGTCAAAGCACACCTCGGCCATCTCATCGACCCTCTGGCGGTCCGAGTTTGCGAGGATCAGATTCCGAGTAATGGTCGTGACATGCAGTGGTCGCTGAGCCAGCTTGACGGTCATGAACCAGAGGTAGATGACGTAGTAAGCGAGCGAGATAACGTGCTGCGACAGCACAAACGCCTCCTTGCTCCCCTCTGGGTCAAAAGGGACGTCCGTACGTGCGTTGTGCTCGGTAATGTACCCGGTCGCGACGGCGAACACGACTTTGTAGTTGAGCTCGGTAAAGTTTCCGTAGAGTGACGGAGTTTGGCCAACTGCAGCTAGGAACTCGAGGATATGGACGCTGACGACGACGTTGGACATGATCTGCGTGAGTTTGTCGAGGATGTTTGGCAAGTGTTTCGCGACCGAGGCCTCGATCTCGTACGTAGCGATTGTCAACGCGTGGATGCACGGCTTGGCTGTGAGCCAGGTGCGGCCTAGGCCTGTGTCGAAGGCTTCCACCAAGCCATCGCTGTCAGACTTGGCCTGGAAGAATGTGTGGTATCCGAGGAGCATCGTCAACGTCTGGTACGCAACGGCGTGCACATCGGTCTTCTTGACGAAAGAAGGCAGCGAGACACTCTTCGCCAGACGGTCGTTGATGATGCCGTCGCAGAGGAGGCGAAGAAGAGACACGATCTCGCGGTGCGCGCGCTCGCCGCACCAAAAGTGCTTGTTGACCAGCTGAAGGGGAAGGAAGACGAGGATGTAGGACACGAGTTCCCAATCGGTCTCGTAGCTCAGCAAGCCGATCAACACGCGGCAGTAGTCGGATACCGGTAGCCAGACGTCGTCTTTCGGAGGCTCGGCGTGTTTGAGGATGGGGTGTTGCGGGCTGTAGGTCGTCATGCCCTCGCTGGGTCGATCGTCGGGTGGGCATTCAAAGGTGATCTCGTCGGGCAAGCGCCACAGTGGTTTGTAAGGCGCTGCGCTGCGCGCCGGTTGTGGCGGGTGGATCAGTTGCGCTGCTGGCCTTGAGCGACTTCGGCTTCGGTGTGCAGGCTCGCGCGAGCTTCGATCGCGACCTCGCTCCTCGGTGGATGATGCGTCCGAGGCAGTGGCGCCGGGCCAATTGCGTGGGCGGCGTCGAAACTCCTCCGTGTTCAGCTGCGCCATTGCAGCATCGTGCGTCTCCTGCGTGCGGGCAATGATAGCAGCAGAAGGGGCAGCCAGCTGATTGATGTCGGCGACGACAAAAATCCGATGCTTGCGATCGGCGCGGAGGCGCATGAGCCACTGCAGCACAACGAGTCGAGCTCGCGGGCATTGAGCATGCACGCGCACATTTGCTGATCGGTCGACCGGTTGGAACATGGAGCCGGGATCGTTCATCGGATAGAGCAAGTTCAGCAAGTCCTTGTAGAGGAGCATGCATCTCGAGGACGCTGGCGTTCTCGCAGTTTTCGACGTGGACGTCAAAGAGTGGGGCGGTGCAAAGGAGAGCCGGGTGAATATGGCAATCAGAGCTGTGATTGCCTCAAGTGACTTGCAGGTAGAGTGCGAACCACCGTGGGTTGAAGTCGCCCCTTGTTGCTGCGAGGTCTTGGCTTCGAACGCACCGTCATCCGACGGACCTGGCGACGTGTGCGACACACCTGGAGCGTTGGCCATCGTCTTTGTCGAGATTGGCGGCAGCTCTCTAGTCTTGTACGTTGGCGAAAACCCGCCGACGAGGCCCATCAAGCTCGCCGCATTGGACTCGCCTCTACGATCCTTGGAGTCGGACCGTTCCGCATCGGGAGCCACACCGTCGGCCAAGCCGTGCGCCAGGCCCAAACTTGACATGACGGCTGTTGCGGCCGTGCTCGAAACGTCGGTTTTGCAAGCCGAATGGACAGCGATGTGCTTGAGCAGATCCCTGATACGGTCAAAGCTGCCGCCAGCCACAGCCTCTTTGATCTCGGGACTGAGCTCTGGCAGCGCATCGTCGGGGTCTTCTTCGACTTCTTGCTGCAGGGCCTTGGCTCGCCGTCGCTTTTCATCCCGTTCGATCGTCTCTGCCACGGCTGCGTGGATGAGGACGGCCCACGACGATTGCAGGATACTGTCGACTGGCTCATCTTCGATCGTCTGCTCAAGCAACGGCAAGATCGCCTTGTCAACGAGTTCTGCACGATTCTCCGACAGCTCGCGCGCATACAGCCATACGCTACCGAACAGGAACTCGGCCGCCCGCAGACGCAGTCGCAACGATGGTCGTGACGTCGACGAGACGACAAAAAAGGTGTTCAGGATCTTCCAGATGTTGTCGATCCAGCCGATGGTAAAGGGCAAGCAAAGGCCTTCGCGATCGTAGTAGTCGATGACGGATATCGCGGTGGTCTCTGGAAGATGATTTGCCAGGTCCATGAGCATGTCGATGTAGCGTGGATGCACGAAAGCCGGGCCATTGCTGGTTGACGCATGCAGGCGTGCAAGCGCGCCTGGTAGACGCAAGAGGAGGGAGGAGAATGTTGCAAGCGACGGGGGCAAGTCGCCTTCATTGACAGCGAGCTCTGTGGCAGTTTGAAAGGCGTATGGTCGCCCGTCGGTGTGTCTATATCGTCAGCACCATGGCGTTACCTTGTCAAAACGTACCTAAAAGACTTTGCTCGCTCGAGCACAACCTCGAGAATATCACAGATTGACTCGCCTTCAGCCCAAGCATCCCCACCTGTGGCAGCACCCTCTCCGCCGGGGCCATTCTCCAACCGAGTCAGATGGTCCTCGAGCAGCAGCAGGACTTCCGTGTCCACGGGTTCCCACTGTTCTCGCTTGGCTTGGTAGCCTGGCACTGTCTCGGCGAAGCGCCGTACAGACATTGCTGCTACGAGCGACGGCAATAGCGATGAGAGCGTGATCAGACCGACCGGGCTGTTTGGGTTCTGTTCCGAGCCAGCAGCTCGACGAAGCAGGATCCGAGCGGCGACGACGGCTCCACGGACGACGACGGCCTCCCAGCCGTCGTGCAAATGCAAAGCCTCGAACGCGAAAGGTTCTTCGAGGATGGCTCGGAAAGCCTTTTCACCCGTGCGGCCGCCACGCTTGCCGGCGATCAGGCTGATCACGGTCTCGACGCCAGCAAGGTGTACTGGAGTCGTGTCGCGGTCCTCGGCTGGGGACTGGCCAAGGACGAGGCACATTGTCTGCAGCATCGGCGCCAGCATGGTAGGCGGCAAGTGCGATTTGTTGATCAATAGCTCGCAAAGGTTGGTCAAAGGCTCGACGATAGTCAGCCACCGAGGTGCAGAGCCGCCAGAAGGTACAGGCGATAGAGCGCGAGTAGGCTGAGATGGCGAAAACAGCATCGAGGAGGTGATTGATCCGCGCGGGGTACGAGATGCGTGGGTGGGCGAYTGTGATTTAAGAGGCTCTCGCTTGGTGCGGATAATGGAGCCACGTCGAACTGGGGAATCGTGACCAAGTGCACTCGTCCCGGTCACTGGCGAGTTGAAGCCTGAACCGATCCGGCTGCCGGGTGGTGAGATGACTGAACCCGGAGGAGACGCCGCCGACTTGGCGTCAGAGCTGGGAGGCCGCTCGGCGTTGACACCGGCCCAAAGTAGGCAGAGAAGAGGTTTGGAGATTGTGGTAATGTCGGAAGATGCGAACAAGGGCAAGTGGTGTGCGAGGATGGCGATGAGGTAGTTTAGCAAGAGCACGACCACTTGGGCGGGCGCCTGACGGGTCAGTGCTGACGCTATACCGCGGTTTGGACATACCGCGTTCGAATGGTTGACATCGTGCTCTTCCGCCAAGCCACACCAAGACGTCCACTCGCTGCCGGCGGTGTGCAGACTTTGGATGACCCAGGCGACGAGCCCGTTGAAGCCTTCGACTTTTTTGCCATCGTCGGTGAGGACACGCAAAGCTTCGACTTTGGCTTGTAGGAGTAAGGAGTTGCTGCCGGGCGCCGTGCTGCCACCGATGATGGAGCTGTATACGGTCCGAGATGTCGCATGCGCGGAGATGGTCGAGTCTACCGAGTCGAGGCCCGAACTGGGAGTAGACAATTGCTCGAGTAGAGAGCTTGCCGGCGGGGCTACACTCAACAGTGCAGCTAAGACCTTGAGCGCCTCGATCCTAACGGTAATCTCCTTGGCAGTCGTCGAGTAGTCGGTGAAAGCCGCGAGCAAGTCGTACAGCCAGTCGGCGGATGCTGGAGACAGATGCGAGTCTTGACGAGCTAGCCAGAGTCCTGTTGTACGCAGTGCGTCGAGTAGTTGGGCACCACCTCCGACCAAGTGCTGCTCCTTGGCAGTCTGCAGCAGTTGCAGCGTGTCGTTGATGCTGAACGACTGCCAGCGCTCCTCTGACCAGGGCGCCTCACGCAGCTCCAACCGCCCGTCTTCGGACAGTGCTCGGGGCTCAGGAGGTCCAGACAAGGGCTGCCGAGTGACTCGCTGGATCTCTGCTGAAGTTGTTGAACGAGCTGGGGCTAGCTCTGCTCGCCGGCCGAACAGCTTGGAGAAGAAGGGGCCCGAGCTCGAGGACGGTGTGGACGCTTGAGCTGGCCGTGGGGCGTCTTTCACAGCACGGTCCGACATGGCGAGACGTCTGACGGGTTCGAACAGGCCAGCAGGGTGGAAAGGCGCTGATGTAGAGTGATGCGAGATGACGATGATGCAGCCTGACTCGACGTTAGCGAGCGATTGGGAGCAACGTTCGCCCTACTTTTGGATCACTTGTGCATGGTCGCTGATACCTCTAGGCCTTGCAGTACGTGGTCATCAGGCGAGAAGAGACATGTCGATGAAGAGATGACAAGTGGAGATGGACGGGAACGGATGCTGCCGGCGGCAACGTCCCGAGCATCCACCGATAACGCTTCTTCAAAGTCTGCAACGCTGGTAAGCTCGAGATGGGCTTGCTGATAGCCAGGGCTCGCTGCGTACTCGGCTTGGTACTGGCCTGTGTCTTGGCTGTGAGTCGACCGCCGTAGTGAACCACAGTCTGATCTGATGCCCAGGCGACCCTCGCTCAAGCTTCCGTGTTCTCTGATCCTGCTCTCTCATACTGCAAATGCATGTATTCGCTGCCAGGGAGTGTCGCAACGAGCCTGACAAGGTGCAGGCATCTGCTTTTCCAACTCGACCATCATCCCATTGTACCTCCCGCCCGACGCGTCCAAGCCATGCCTGCAGTGCACCAAGCAGTTCTGCCTTGATCAGAAGCTGTTGATCTGCCGAGGTGAGCTATCGATCTACGAAAGACCCCAACAGCTCATGGCGTGCAGATGCCGAGCTGCCGGATGTCGACAGCGACGTTGCGACGGGCAAGGAGGGCGATGTCGAGGCGCGGTGCTTTAGTGCGTGCATCTGGTCAGGCTGTTGAGACCTCGCTAACAGCTTGTCAGAGAGAGGCTCGCCTCGAGACCAGCTCATCGTCACAATCTTCCTCTTGGTGATCTTTGGCTTGCTCCTCACCGCAGCCATCCGAAGTCGGTGAGTGGTCACTCGAGGTCACAGACCAGTCTCTCCATCGTGGACTCGAACTAGTCGCTGCACGGGGACCTGCTATAACTCTGCTCACGTTGAGCGATGCTCTGAAGCAACACCAGATGGCAAGTCACGCAGGCGCGCCGGGGTGACGAGCCGGAGACGGCTGCTGCACTCTTTTCAAAACACTCCAAAAGTCAATAGATCTTAGATCTGTCAGCTCTTGGACATTTGTAACTGTCATACACCGAGTCTGCCTGCTCTCAAGCCTCGGCAAATCGTCTCGCAGCTCTAAGCCGCATGACACTGCGGTGTGGAGCAGAGATTGAGACGTGTGGGGTCAGCATTGCCTTGCCATCAGTCTTTGGCCGTGCTGCCGAGGTTGTATGCAAGCACTTTAGTGTCGCCGCGTGTTCACTGGTCCGCAGCCGTCACTCTGGCTGCTGTCGATGGTACCGCTCTGCACTTTCGTTTACCGCCTCACTTGTTTGCCTCGAGAAGTCGCTTGGGTCTTTAGCTTCAAAGGGCTCTGTGTTTCAGCTACGCCGCACCGTGGCTCGGCAGGTAAGCATCAGGGTGTTCTAAGCATCAGGCCGGAGGGCTGTGTGTACAGCCCTCGACAGGGACGTTGACGATCACCGTCTGCCTTTGCTATGCCGTGCTCGGTACATTTGTGTACTTTGGCTTCGGGCTCTATAGTCCATGACGGTCTGCCGCATATCACCGAATAGGTCGACAGAGCAATGTGCTTCCAGTCAGCCGACGGTGCGGCCGATTAAGTTGCATAATCCGCCAAATGGCGTCACTTTGACTCTCGAGCAGTGATAGATGGCACAGTCAGTCTCGTTCAGCTCAGCTGGAATGTCATATCCCCGCCTTGGCCTGCATCATCTGCATTGCGCTTTCCAGAGCATGGACACATGACCGTGCTGTAATGTCACGAAGATTTGAGTCGGTTGCAACCTCTCGCCAATGGAGTGATGGCAGCGCATTAGGCTCTGTCAGGCGAGGCAAGCAGCCGAGTGAAGGCTCAGTCGTCACTCGCCCGACGGGTCGAGCCTGTGCGCAGCTGCTCGCAGATGGTCTCGTGCATTCACGTGCGTCAGTACAGGATACCCAGGGTACGATGCCGACTGTCCGTGCGGTATGGCTGTGTGACCATGGCGACCCACAATTCAGCTCGCCCGACGACGTGCGTGACAACAGTCAAGCCCGTAGCTATCTATCTCGGCAGGCTCGAGCTGACCACGAGGCTTTACTTGTGCCTGCCAAAGTCCATCGACTCGACACGTCGCGAGCTCGTAGCTGTCATAGCTCCGGTTGCCGATGTGCTCTCGTCGGACGATCTCACTATTGGCCGAGGTGTTTCAGACGACTTGATCAGGTCACACCAGCTTACGGCTGCCCTGAGTTGGTGAAGAACGGTTAGCGAATGTCCGCTCTGGATCATCGTGCGGCGTGGAACTAGTGGTGACTCATGACCTTGTTGCATGCCTGTGCACGGTCGGCTGGTCACGTCGTACGACGCTCGGTTCTGACGAGCGGTGCGCGCTACTGGAGGATCGGTCTCGCGCTCATTGCGTGACACGAGTGGCTGCCTGGTTGCTCTTGCGGCTGGCGACCTGGTCTGGACATGCAATGTGGCTCGCACTACCAGGACCAATGTGCCACTACCGAGCGAGTTTGGCGCATGCGACCCTATCCATGCTTTATGGCTATCACTAATCCTCCTTGCCACCCTTGGACACGCGCTGACAGATCTCAGCCTCCGCAAGGCGATCGAGCAGCGCGGGCGGCCGACGGACCTGCGCGCGTGGGGCGAGGTAAGAGTGCCACTGCGCCGCATCAACGCTGACCCCGCAGGCGCTACTCCCTCCCCAGCTGCACCCGTTCATCCCGCACAGTGCCGGACTGCGCGGTCCAGACACTCGTGAGCGGCCGCGCGAGTACCTGCCGGTCAGTGTTGGCAGTTGACATGCATCCTCGTCCCCTGGGCGCTGACTCGGCCGCGCTCTGTGCGCTCTGATTGGCTCGTGCGACTCGAAACTTTTCACGCGGTCGTTTCGAGTGCATGCATCGTTCTCTGCGTGGTCTCGAGTGCTGCTACAGTGTGCTGCTGGCTGCCTGTGCTCTGTGCGCTTGGGTGGACGGCCGTGTGCGCTGCAACGCCCCGCGAGTGGTGCTCTCCGCTCCGTCTTGGCTGCGACCGAGTAAACCCGACGGTGCCACGTTGGTGCGGATCCACTCTCACCCCCAGTTTACTGCGCCCCAGCTCACATCGCCCATCTCACCGCACTCTCAACAAACACTGCACCGCAACAATGGCAATCACAAAGATCCACGCTCGCCAAATCTTCGACTCGCGGGATGAGTAGCCGTGCGCACTCGACACGACCAAACGCTGACATCACATGCCCTCTACGCAACCCCACAGTCGAGGTCGACTTGACCACTGACAAGGGCACCTTCCGTGCCGCCGTCCCCTCGGGCGCCTCGACCGGTGTCCACGAGGCCGTCGAGCTCCGTGACGGTGACAAGAACGCCTATGTCGGCAAGGGTCCGTGCCGCCTGCCTTTGCACCCGCACCTGTCCGCTGCTGACTGCCAACCGTTCAGGTGTCACCAAGGCCGTTGCCAACGTCAACGACATTATCGCACCCGCCTTGATCGACGCCAAGCTCGCCGTCACGTCGCAAAAGGAGATTGACGACTTTTTGATCAAGCTCGACGGGACCCCCAACAAGGGCAACCTCGGCGCCAACGCCATCCTCGGCGTCTCGATGGCCGTCTCCGAGGCTGCTGCCGCCGAGAAGGGTGTCCCGCTCTACGAGTACCTCGCAGAGCTCGCGGGCGTCAAGGCGCCGTATGTGCTTCCGACTCCGGCCTTCAACGTCATCAACGGTGGCTCCCACGCCGGCAACGCTCTCGCCTTCCAAGAGTTCATGATCCTCCCCACGGGCGCTTCGAGCTTCACCGAGGCCATGAAGATGGGCACCGAGACGTACCACCACTTGAAAAAGGTCATCCAGAAGAAGTACGGCATTGACGGTCAGTCTTGTGCCCGTGCTTGAACCATACTCACGCGGCGCAGCGACCAACGTCGGCGACGAGGGCGGGTTCGCACCAAACGTCTCGGGCGCCGAAGAGTCGCTCGACCTCTTGACCGAAGCCATCAAGATTGCCGGCTACACTGGCAAGATTCAGATCGGGCTCGACGTTGCCTCGTCTGAATTCTACAAGGACGGCAAGTACGACTTGGATTTCAAGAACCCAAACTCGGACCCGACAAAGTGGATCTCGGGAGAGCAGCTGGCCGACCTCTACCTCGGCTACATTGAAAAGTACGACATTTGCTCGATCGAGGACCCGTTTGACCAGGATGACTGGGAGGCTTGGACAAAGTTTACGGCGTACGTTGGGTTGACCTCGCCATTTGTCACTGCTGACGATTGCGTAGCCGCGCCTCGACGCAGCAGGTCGTCGGCGACGACTTGACCGTCACCAACCCGATCCGCATCAAGCGCGCGATCGAGGAAAAGGCCGCGTCCGGTCTGTTGCTCAAGATCAACCAGATCGGCACGATCACCGAGTCGATCCAGGCGTGAGTCGACGCCGTGCTCCAGCCAGCCCGCTAACGCCCGCTTTCAGCGTCCTCTTGGCCCAGTCGGGCGGTTGGGGCATCATGACCTCGCACCGTTCGGGCGAGGTGAGTCCTCCGTGCGAGCTCCAAGTTCAGGACAGCGCTGATCGCGATCACCGTAGACTGAGTCGGTGTACATTGCCCACCTCGCCGTCGCTCTCAAGACTGGGTCAGTCTTGCATCGTCCCCACGCCGTGGCTGAGGCTGACATTGGCACACGATAGTGAGATCAAGACGGGTGCCCCGACCCGTTCGGAGCGCGTTGCAAAGTACAACGAGCTCCTTCGTATCGAGTTAGTGTTTTCTCCTTCTCTCCTGCTTCCCTCTTACACCTGCTAACGCACCCACAGAGAACAGCTCGGCGAAAAGGGCCTCTACGCAGGCACAAAGGGCCTCTCAAAGGGCACGACCGCGCCCGAACTCCACTCGTCGTGAGCGGCGTGCAAAGAGCACTGTTGATAGATCGAGTCGAATGTAAAGTCATGCGTCATGCGCTTTTTTCCAGAGCCTCGACCGGTTCAAGGATGCGACTGCATAACACGACGAAACAGTCTACAACGGAGCCTTTACGTCTATAAATCAATACTCTATACCCTAGCTCGGCTCCGTCTTGAGGCCAACTCGTCTCGAACAAGATAGAGACTAGATGCAGCGCCCGTTCTCGAGGAAGAACCCCTTAATACAAGCGCCTACACAGCATCAGCACCAATCCCATCCCATCCCACGGCAAACACGTACGCGCTTCGCACAGCCCACGGACACACGTCGCTCCACCAAGGTGTGAAACGCCGACCATGGTCGAGCAGTCATCGCCTTGGCCTTCGGACGAGCACCCGCCGCACGAGGTTAATTCTTGGTTCGTGTCGATGCACTGGGTTGCGTTAGCGTGACGAGTCGGGTGCTAGGAAGAGGGGCCTACCTCGAAGGCGCCGCGACTGCCCGGGATCGGGCACGAGGTGAGACCCGTTGGGCAGTCGGGCGATTTGAGGAGCTGTTGGATGTAGCTGAGAGTACGCTTTCTTCGCCTGGCTTGAGCCGCCTGCGAAGCGGTTGGGTTGAAGCCGGGGCAGGAACCGTCGGCTGCGAGGCTGGTCGGGCAAGTCGCGCAGCTCCCTCCCTCAGAGTCGACGCAAAAGTCGTTTCCGTAGCAATAAGCAGTGATGGAATCGCCCCAGGAATCAGTGGTTGTCCCGCACACTGAGCCACAGCGTCCGGTCGTGGCTGAGCAGCTTTGGTAACTCGCGCAGTCGGCGTCTGGGGTTGACCGATTAATACATGGTTTAGCCAAAGGCTAAAGGAGGACGCACCATCCGCACAGAAGAACAAGCCAGTGCACTGGTTGTTGCTATATGTACCCGAAGCGGCCTGGCAGCTGCTCGCACAGGTGCTGGTTTGGGAACACGATGACACGGCACAGGTTGGCACACTGGTATCCGTCGTATCTACGGGCCAGAGTTAGTGGCCATAGCCATGCGCGTCTCGGCCGCGTACCATCGCGGTACAGGAAGCCTTGTGGACACCCTGCTGATGAGGGAGACGGATCCGTGCAGTATCTGGCAAGCACTCCCATTAGCCTTGTTTGCTACTGTGGCACCTGCACTCACGCAAAGCCACGGTTTTCGTCTGTGTTCTGCGTCCATGTATTCGAGTAACACGTCTGCGCCGCTGGTCAGCATGCACAGTTGTAAGGCTCTGCGCCAGACGTACTCCGTAACGTGTGCCTGTTGGGACTTTACCACAGTAGCCGTACTGAACTGCGCCGCCTGTTGGATAGATGATATACGCCGGGCCTGTAGCGCATGTCTCCCCGGATACTACAGCAGCGTCGACGGAGTGTGGAAGGCTAGACAGCGCGACGAAAAGCAGCAAGGCGAACGAAGTTGCACGAGTCAACATTGTGCCGGTTGGAGAAGGAAAGAGCGGTTGGTGAAGAGGCAACGGGCGATCACTCCTTTTGTACAGCGCTTGTTCGACGGCGCGAGCGCCCGTGCGCAAATGCAAATCATGGCCTCGACACCTCTCGGTCCGGACAAGGGGCGAGCTGCCTGTTTCGACGAGCCCCCTGCCCGTCAGGCAGTACGGCGGCCATGATCTCTCAGACGGTTTCTACGCCACCGCGCTGTCTTCTGAGACCTCGGCGTCCGACTGGCGTATGCGTATTGTCCATGTCGAGTCGTTTCGCGTCAGAGGCTCGCCGCTTGCAGCGCCACGGTTCTGGTCCGGTCCCTCTGCCGTGCACCCGACTCAGGTCGGCGAGCTTGTTCTTTGTCCTCGGGTTTCCCTGATGCGCCTCGCACGTAAGCTTCCGAGTCGGGCCAAGTGCATCCGAGGGGCACGATCCGCGTCTGTGCTGATCGTGAAACGGTGGCATGGGCATTGTTCGGGTCCTGGGTGGTAGATTGAGGGATTGCATCTGGTAGGTGAGCCATGTACCCTGAGAGAACAATGGCGACTGAGCGACGAGTGGCAGCAACATCCGGCGGCCGGGAAGACTCGGAGGCAAAGTGTGATAACTCTAAAATCTCCTCGGCTCTCGGAAGGGCCTGGTAGAGGCACCTCCGTCTCGCTGTCAACTGCGGATCCTCGTACCTCTCTGCAGATCGCTGTGCCATCGCCTTGAGGTGCAACGATCCTTATCCCGCTGAAAGACGCGTTCGAACACGGTCCTCCTAAAGCGGATCGGAGCCTCTCCGAACCGCCGCCACCACGCTAGCGTCGGCCAAATGGTCAAGATGCAATGGGGCGCCGTCAACGTTAAACAAGCTTGCGTTTGTTAATCTCGAGCAGATCAGGCTAGCGCCAAATATCACCCTTGGTCGCTGTGATCTCGCACATCGACAGCGGCCGCCCACTCCCCCGGGCGCATCGGCCAAACCCACGCTGGTCGAGGCTTGCGGCGGCCCTCGGAGACGATGCCCGCCCTTGTAGATCACTTACGGCATGTGCCATCAAGGCATTTTGCCGATGGCCGCGCGGTCAACCAACGTGTGTAGAGGGCTTGGCGGGGATGGGCGATGGTCGCCGGAGGCGGTGGATCGCCCGCAAGCGTCGCTCACGTGATGCATAGTTGATGGAGGCATACAAGGAGGCAGCGTTGAGATGTCGAGAATGGCAAAGACGAAGAGGGAAAGGGATGAGACGGAGCTCATAGGAACGAACTGGGAGAAAGATGAAAGAACAGCCTGTCTAGCAGCTCGCTATCGACTCCTCCTTCATGGAGACGGCAGACGAGTCGAGGCAGCAACAGCCAGCACAGTCACGGGTACTGTCTGGGCAAGCTGCTGCCATTGGCGAAGATACACCGATCAGGTCGTTGCGTGGCAAGTCTGTGCACAGGCGTGATCCGGCTAGAGAGAATGCACGCTGGAGGAGAGTGTTGTGGTGCTTGCAGAGCTGTTTGAAACGGCAAACTCGGCGCCAGCGCCCTCCACCGCCTCGTCCTTGCTCCCACCTAGTTTATACGGCGTCAAACCTCTGGAGAAGAACGCAGCGACCAGAGCGAGCGGGAGCTTGTATTGACTCCAAGTACATACCGAGCCCCGCATCAGGACCGTTTGACGCCAAACGGGCACCAGGAAGACGCCCAAGCTGCAGCGTATACGAGGATAGCAGCTGCTTGGCTTCACACGGGCTGTGGCGTGAGCAACCTACTCGAAACTAGATTCCTCGCTCGCAAACCCGTTTGAAGGCAAAGGCTTGCACAATGATCTTTGACGTCTTGATTCTGCCCCCGACCAATTCACACAGCGTCAAACGGGTTCTGGCATGAGAACCGTACTCGAAATCACACAGCTCGCGCACAAGGCTGTTTGACGGGGTTGCTCGGCGTCACGGTCATCCTCGACGGCGGCGTTGCTCTCAGCCTGTTCACACGGCGTGAAACAAACAGGGTTTTAGCCTATGGAATGCTCAACATTGACTGCTCGTCTGCAATGTTTGACGCAGTGAACCAACGTCCGGACCATGCACGACACCGCGCCGCTCCTCCCAACATACTCAAACGGCGTCAACGGGTTTGGTGTGTAGCAATGGCTTGAGACAGTGTACTCGTCTGCAAAGCTGTTTGACGCTACGATACAAGGGCCAGAGCCTTTTCCGCCGTCTCGCACATGCTATGCTCTCAACTGACTTTAGCTGGGGTATGCTGACCAGGGCGGAATGAGAGGGAGCGGCCTCGAGGTCTGCTTCACTGAGCTCTATGTACACTATAGCACTTGACTAGGATGGATGCATCCGCCACGATGGCATGACGTGAGTTTGTTTGAACCGCCCGGGTTGCACAGCCTTGTCCCCGCAGTGCACCACCATAACCTGTCCAAGTGGGAGAGAGAGCGGTGTAGTCGACAGCACACCAGAGCACACGCACAGCTCGCCAGACGGACACGGGCGATCCACAATGTCAACCTACTATGACAACCCAGACGTGAGTGCACAGACCGCGCGACGGTATTCGTGCATGCTGATGCCATCACACCGTAGCCAGAGTCTCAGTATGGCAACTACAGCGCGTACCCTGCTGGTGCACAGCCGCCAGTAGCCCAGCAGCAGCACCCGGCGCAATACCACTCGCCGCCGTATCAGCCAGCTCAGCTCCCACAGCCTGGCCAGCTCTACCCGCATCCCGTACAGTCACCGACCCATGCGCAGACGCAACCACCACAGCAGAGCTACCACCCGCCGTACCAGACCCAACACGACCCGTACAGGTCAACGCCGACCCCCGGTCTCGCACCGCTGCCCGCCCCAACGCCCGCGCCAGCTCCTATCCCGCCCTCCGGGTCGAGCTATGCGTTTGCAAACTCGCAGTCGCACCCGATGCTCCCCGTCTCACCACCGCCCCAGCCACAGTCTCCACACGGCCCGCGCGTGCGGTACGACTCGAACCCGCAGAGCAGCCATGGCATCTACGGCATGCAGGATACCCGGATCAGCTCGCCACCACCGCTCGTCCATCAATCCAGCTCCAACCCGAGCTTCTACCCACCCCACCCGCTTGCTCATTCCCATTCGGGGCACGGGCTAGGGCCAGACGACGGCGTAGACGACGACCAGCCGCTCCTCCAGCGTCAGTCGACCCCAGGCTACCAGCTCTCCGACGTCGGCTACGCTGGCGCCGGAGACAGCGATGTCGGCGGTGCCATGCCCGTCCCAGGCTCCTGGGATCCATCCCATCCAACCGCCGACGACGATCGCAACGTCCACTACGGCCCCGTACCCGGTCGAGTCCCGCGCCGCCACAAGACGCAGAAAAAGGTTCGGCTTTTCAACGGCAACCTCGTGGTCGACGTCGATGTACCGTCCATGCTGCTCGATCAGTGTCCAGAGCGGACCGGGAACGAGTTTACCCAGATGCGCTATACGGCCGCGACCTGTGATCCGAATGATTTCGAGGTACGTGGGCGCGTCGGCGGCCAAGGCTGACGAGCAGTCGTCGGGCTATACGCTGCGGCAAAAGTTTTACGATCCGCCACGGAGCACCGAGCTGTTCATTGTGAGTTGCGTTGAATACCAAGGCGCTCTATTGACGCCCGCAGGTCATTACAATGTACAACGTAGGCTCTCGCCCTCTGCCTCGCCCGCCCCTGCGCTGACACGCCGTAGGAAGACGACAAGCTGTTCTGCCGGACGATGCGCGGCGTCATGCAAAACATTGCCCACCTCTGCACGCGCTCGAAATCAAAGACGTGGGGGAAAGACGGCTGGAAAAAAGTAGTCGTCTGCGTCGTCGCCGACGGCCGGTTCAAGATCAACCCGCGGACGCGCAGCGTCCTGGCCGCGCTAGGGTGCTATCAGGACGGCGTGGCCAAGAACGTCGTGAATGGGAAACCGGTGGTAAGTAGCCTGGTCGACAGCAGGGCGTGGCTGACGTGACAGACGGCGCATATCTATGAATACACGACGCAGTGTAGGCCCGCCGACCGGCGCACGCACCGAGACTGACAGGCAGTGAACATTGGCAGCAACTACAAAGTCGGCCCAGGCGGGTCCCAGTACCCGCCAGTGCAGATGATCTTTTGCCTCAAAGAGCGCAATCAGAAAAAGGCAAGTCTGCCGGCTGCGAGCAAGAGCTGATGGGCGTAGATCAACAGCCATCGATGGTTTTTCAAGTGAGTTGGGCAGCCTCACGCGAGTGCAACGGGAGCTGATTGCTCAGTGCGTTTTCAGAGACTCTGATGCCAAAGTGCGTTTGCTGTGTGATGGCTGGTCGCTGACGGCACAGCGTTTGCGTACTGCTCGACGTTGGTGCGTCTGATGCCGCGTGCAGAGAGGCGGCTGACGAATACCGCCTTTCTCTGCCTTCCTGTCCTCACCCTACACTGCCGACTGCTTCATGACATGCAGGCACCCAGCCCGGTTCCGACTCAATCTACCACCTGTGGAAAGCGTTCGATCTCAACTCGTCGGTCGGCGGCGCGTGCGGCGAGATTGTCGCACTCAAAGGCAAGCTGTGGAAGAACCTGCTCAACCCGCTCGTCGCCGCGCAAAATTTCGAGTACAAGGTGAGTTACGCGCGCCGTGGACGGCAAGGCTGACGAGGTGGAGATGTCGAATATACTGGACAAGCCGTTGGAGAGCGCTTTTGGGTATATCACCGTCTTGTGCGTTGTTGCTGCCGTTGATGCGTGGCTGAGATGAGCAGACCGGGAGCGTTTTCGGCGTATCGGGTGCGTGTGACCGGGTCGAGGGCGCAAGCGAGCTGACGCCGGCGCAGTATATCGCGATTAAGAATGATGCCAAGGGCGAAGGCCCGCTCAAGCAGTATTTCATCGGCGAGAGCATGCACGGCGCCGACGCTGGGATCTTGTGCGTCGCTACGCCGTGTGACACCGGACTGACGGTTGCTATGACAGCTCGGCGAACATGTACCTTGCGGAAGGTGAGCCGTCGCATGAAACGACCGGGATGACTGATCGGTCCAGATCGGATCCTGTGCTGGGAGCTCGTCTCGAAGCGTGGCTGCCAGTGGACGCTCCACTACGTCAAGTCGGCTTATGCCGTGACTGATGTGCCCGATGGGGTGCGTCGACGCGGCTGGCGTGGACACGGGCTGACGACTGCAGGTTCCAGAACTGGTCTCGCAGCGCCGTCGGTGTGTGCTGTCACTGATCATGACAAGGGTTGGCTGACGCATCGGCAGATGGCTCAATGGTTCCTTTTTTGCTGCGATGCACTCGGTCGTGCATTTCGGCTACCTGTACCGATCGAGGTGGGTTGCGTCTAGCATGCTGCAGGCCGAGCTGACAAGACGCCTAGACACTCGTTCTGGCGCAAGTTTTTCCTCCACATTGAACTCTTCTACCGTCAGTCTCGATTCGCCTTGACCCGAGGCTGACATGCCGCGCAGAGACGTTCAACCTCATCTTCTCGTGGTTCTCACTGGGCAACTTTTACATTGCATTCATCGTCCTCACCGTGCGTGTCTTGGTGCGAGCGCGCAGAGACGACGCTGACGCTGACACCACAGGGCTCGATGGAGACGTACTCGAGCGCATTAAAATACGTCAACATTGCGCTCAAGTATACGTATCTTGGCTTGCTGCTGCTGTGCTTCTTGCTCTCGATGGGGAACCGGCCGGCCGGGTAGGTTTTCTGCTGCACTCTGCCGGCGCTGATCAACTTTGCACAGGTCCAAACTCGGCTACACGCTCAGCATGGTCGGTTTCGCCCTGATCACCTGCTATATGATCTTTGCGGCCGGTGCGTCACCCGGGCGAGTGCCAGCATGCTCACAGTGCAGTCTTCCTTGCTGTCAATGGGATCCAAGACGTCGAAGAGGCCGGCGGCGTGACGGCCGCGACGCTGTTTACAAACTCGGTGTTCCGCAACATTATCCTCTCGCTGGCCGCGACGTATGGGCTGTACATTATCGCATCGCTCTTTGCGCTTGATCCTTGGCACCTGAGTGAGTGTGCAGCGTTAGACTTGAGCCGCTGACCAGTCAGTCACGTCGTTTCTACAGTATTTATTGATTGCCCCGTCGTACATCAATGTGCTCAAGTGAGCCCCCCCCCCCCCCCCCGAGCGTAGCTGATACCGCAGCGTGTATGCATTCTCAAACGTGCACGATGTCTCGTGGGGTACAAAGGGGTCTGACAAGGTGCGCAGTCTGTTTGCGACTCGGACGAGGCCGACTTGGCGTAGGTGTCTGAAGACCTCGGTGTCGTCAAGCCCGCGGGCAAGGACAGCAAGGATGTTCTCGTTGATGTGCCGGTCGAGCAAAAGGATATCAACGACGCTTATATGGCCGAGGTCCGGATCCTGACCGAAAAGGCGCCGAAAGAGGTCACGGTCGTGTCGGCCGAGCAAAAGCAGGAGGACTATTATAAGGTCGGTCATGATTCTGCACACTGCGCAGCGCTGACCGGTGCACCAGTCTTTCCGCACGAATGTGAGTGTCGTTATTGACCGCTACCAAGCTCACGTCTCACCAGGTCTTGCTCTTGTGGACTCTGACCAACGGCGCCCTGTGCGCGAGTATCTTGTCGACGGCGGCCGGCAGCACAAAGACTGCAATCTACATGGGCGTCCTCCTCTAGTCTGTATCCTGAGATGGTTGGTCGGCACGCGCTGACGGGAAGACAGTTCGGTCGCTGGTCTTGCTCTGTTCCGGTTCATTGGATCGACCGTGTATCTTGTTGTACGCCTGTTTGCCGGAGAGTAGCATGCATCAAATGAAAGATGGCGCTTGATCCGTCCGGCACGTGAAGCGTAAAGTCACGAGCGCTCGCTGTTGTCAAGCAACCATTGCATCTTGACAGCTTGTTACTGGCATTGACAGACACGGGCTCGGCATATCGGGTGTACCAGTCACTCGCGCAGGAGACGAATGCGGGAGCTGCAAAGACGGCAGAGTCGCATGATTGGAGAGAGATGAGCGATAGCAATCATGGTGCGTGCTGTTCTCACTGGCCTAGCTAGCTCACTACAGACTGCTCGGTAGCGAAACCACCGCCAGTCGTCGACTTTGCAGCCGGCACGTTTGCAGGTCGGTCCCTCTGCGTGGGAACCGAGCTGAGAGCGAGCAGGGGTCGCAGGACTGTTTGTGGGCCAACCGCTCGATACGATCAAAGTCCGGTTCCAGTCGCCGCAGTTTGCCGGTCGCTATGCGGGCACGATCAGTGCTTTCAGTGGGTGCTGTTCCGAGCTGGGCGGCACTGATGTGCATAGGTGCGATAGTCAAGGAGGAAAAGGTGTGGATCGTTGGTTCAGGTGCAGTGCTGATAC
This sequence comes from Holtermannia corniformis, assembly GCA_001599935.1. Classification (NCBI taxonomy): domain Eukaryota; kingdom Fungi; phylum Basidiomycota; class Tremellomycetes; order Holtermanniales; genus Holtermannia; species Holtermannia corniformis. The sequence goes on along the minus strand of BCIJ01000041.1, from coordinate 82,379 downwards.
CGTCAGATCCGAGGCTTGTTCAAGGGCGTCACTTCGCCTATGGTGCGTCTGGATAGCATTGGGTATAGTGACTGATAGCGACGCAGGCTGGGATCGCCTTTGTACGCCTCGACGATGGGACAGCGACCGACTGATGGCCTAGGTCAATGGCGTCGTCTTTAGCTCGTACTCGTTCTTCATGCGGATCCAGCGGCCAAAGAACGAGCCGGAGCTACGTCAGATTTGTTTGGCAGGCGCAGGGAGCGGTGTCGTGGCCGCGTACGTCTCGTGGTTCGCTTCACTGGCTGAACGACGTATATAGCTTTTTGACGACGCCGACTGAACTCGTCAAGGTCTGTGTATGATCAGAATGTCGTCGGTTGCTGAGGCTCGTCTGTAGATCCGCCAGCAATCGGCTCCTTTGCATTTGAACCCATCTACGCTGGCGACGATCAGGGCTATCGTACGACAGCATGGCGCTCTGGGTCTTTATCGCGGCTTTGCGGCTACGGCATGTCGCGATCTCGCGTACGGACCGTATTTCTGCACGTCCGTCTAGCACCTAGACACGATCCACGCTGACGATCAGCATAGGTACGAAGCCGTGTGTCGCTTGCTGCGCTCTCGGAAACCTATCGTCGAGCGCTCGGGGGAGAGAACGCACCACCCGGAAAGTCTGATTGATGAAGCCGAGATGGAACTCGAGGCTCTGACGTGGCCAGAGTTGATGGCGGCTGGAGGGTGTGCTGGTGTCACGGCGTGGTTTGTGCGTCGCGTCGCTCTGCTAGACCTGACCCGTGCTGACACACATACAGGTTACGTTCCCAATCGACGTCGTCAAGACCCGAGTCCAAGGGTACACTGGGCCCGGTCGAGCCCCGGGGATACTGCGCGTCGGGTTGGACGCGTGTCGGACCGAAGGTGCCAGCGTCTTGTTCTCGGGACTTGGTCCGACGCTGTTGAGGTGCGTGGTGCGATGATCCACCGTGACGCTGATCTTGTGATAGGGCGATCCCGGTCAGTCCCACGCCCATGCCCACGCCCACGCTGATCCGATCGTAGACCAACATGGTCATCTTTCTTGCATTCGAGGCCTGTGTGGCCGCGTTGACTTGACGTTAGATGCGTTGTATCGCACGCCGCACGATGAATAGTATACATGCCGCCGTCTAGGAAACGTCCGATTGTATTCTACAGCAAAGCAAGGAAAAGGACCAAGCGGGCTCTATAGTATGCCCGTCTAGCGCGGTACGAAAGTTATCGGTCACTTGCCAAGTGCGAGTTGCGGTGGCTGGTTGAGGGACTGTGCGGTGACGGGTACGGCGGGTGGGACGGTACCGCGCCTGACGCATTCTGTGCGATCGGGCGAGACGACAAAGCCCTGTTTGCAGCTGTAGACTCTGCACTGGCCTTGTTCGCACCCTGTTGTGCGTGCTGATGGGATCAACGAGCAGTCTTGTCTAGGTAGCGTCGCGTCAGCGTTTGTCCGAGCTCGACCCGGCGCGCACGACTGACCCCTTGCCAAGAGCCAAACAGCCTCCACAGCTATTCAACTCGTTCTCGAGTTCAAAGCACTCGAACCCGACGCTGAACCAATCGGCCAAGCTCCCGAGCTGAGCGTCCATCGCGCTCGCCGCGCGCTTTTTCGCCCTCCCGTACGCGTCTACATCCTCTGGATCGAGTGCGATCGCGGGTACGGGGCACGCGACGGAACCACCGGGACAGAGGAAGGAAGAGTAGTCTTTTTTCTGGGGGGTCGTTTGCGGGGAACGGCGTTGGCCCATGCGTTTGGTAGGTTGCGGGGCGCGAGGTTGGAGCTTTTGGGGGGCGGCGGGGTTGGGCTGGGCGAGCGAGAGGGAGAAGAGGAGGGGCGCGAGGATGAGGATGAGGATGAGGCGGGGTGGGAGGATGGTCATGGTGTGTTGGGTGGGCAGTGGGTGCAGGTGAGAGTAATGAACGTGTGGGGTGTTGGATCAAGAGCCAGCCGGTTGGTGGTTGTGGTTCTGTCTGGCCAGCTCGAGTGGATGCAGCTCGTACTGTAGCTTGATACTACCGGATGCTATCCGCTATCGTTGATCCGCAGTGTTCTCACGCCGTGTCGATCCACCAAAGGAGTCCTTGCCGTCTTGCTTGTTATGTATTGCAGGATCTCGCGATCAACGTCTTGACCTGTCGCTGTTGACACTGACACTGTTGCCCTCGCTCGCACACAGGGTCTCGCAGGGTCTCGTAGTGAAAACGAGGGCGGCGCCGGATCAAGAGCGTCCACGGTCGCTCAAACGGGCGATGCGGCGTCGAGCACTGGACTCGATCTGGAAACTGGCCGTGGGTGACGGCGAGCGATACAGACTGTGTGTACAGTAGGATAGAAGCGATGCTGTAGCCAGCTGGCAGTGCACGACCAGGCTGTACAGGCTGCCGTGCTCAGTGTGGATGACAGACTGTACCACTCGACCGACCGGACCGTACATTGTCAGCCAACTGCACCTTGTCTGCGAGGAACCCGCGGCGATACCATCCGACAGCCTTGGCTCGGTCCACTCGCAGTCATCAACCTCGGCCTTGTCTCACTGATGGAGCGAGCGGACGAGACGACCGAATGCATGGCGACACGCACAGAGCTGGTAGGCTGCAGGGAGAGTGACGCAGCGCTTGGGCAATGGCAAGCTATGGCATGGATGGCTGTAGTCGTACAGAGTGCACCGTAGCGTCTGGGACTGTAGAGCGACGTGATGGCGAGACGGCTGGCGACGGTGATGGCTCGCTCGCTCGCACGGCGGCTCGTCTCTCGGCGGTGCATGGGATGTGCTCTGTACAACAGTCTGAGCTCCAGGACCGTCGTTTCCGACTGATGCAGCCCGTCGTTGTCGACGCTTCATGTGAGTGTCCGTGCACCACCTCGTATACCATCACCTCCTGCTCGTACGGTGCTTCCCTCACGCCCAATGGCGACCACAAACCCACCCTCTCCACCACGACCGCCCACAGCCCACCAAAAGCTCCTCTCCCACTCCCTCTCACTCGCCCAAGCCCTCCTCTTCCACCGCCACCACTTCTGGACCATCGCAGCCCTCCTCTTCATCACCAAACTCATCCTCGGCCTCGTCGTCATCCGCCATGTCCGCTGTACGTCTCGCTCACCAAACCCAGCGCGGTACTGACCCGCGCAGACACGGAGATCGACTGGTCGGCGTATATGGAACAAGTCGAAATGTTCAAGGATGGACAGAGGGATTATAGCGCGATCCGGGGAGGAACGGGACCGTTGGTGTACGTCTCTGGCGGTGCGTGCTCTGGTGCGGCTTGATGAGCCGAAATGGACTGTCGAGTCCGGCACGCAACCATGGCTAGTTGGTCAAGTTGCTTGCTTGCGTCTCGCTCTGCTCTGCTCTTGGCTGTCGTGCTTTGGCTGGAATCTGGCTCGATGAGGACCGACTTGCAGCTACGTACAGGGGCGTAGCTCAGACTATAGACGTCTGACGAACCCATCAACTCTGATAGCGTCGGCGCCGAGCTGCAAGCTCACAATGTCAATGGACTGGTAACTGTGCTTGAACAGCTGCGTGAGCACGAACGGTTCGTGTGGACCATCCGCTCGCTTGACCTGTTCGTCTCGGCTGGATCAATCATCGTAGCTTGCTTTCGCTCAACGAGACCATTATGGTTCATGGCGGCTCAAGGGCACGCTGTGATGTACATGTCTGCACCGCCTCTCCCGTCTGATCGAGCTTGCAGTAGCTACATGATTGCCGTTCAAAGAGCGACCGCGCTGCCTGGATCGTATGCAAACTATCTGCTGCTGCCCCTACTGTCCACCAGCTAACCTCGCCAGCTACCCAGCCCTGCACCTCTACCTCTACAGCCTGCTCCACACGTACCTCCCCTCGGACCCCTTTAGTGCGCCTGCGATCCGCGCAGCGCAATACCTCTTTCTCGCCCTCTCCCAAGCAACCTTTCTGCTCACCGCCTCGATCCTCTACCTCTCCGCCGCCGTCCCGCAGCTCGTGCTGATCCCGCTACTCCTCTCGAAACGGAATCTGTCAATCTACGTGCTGAGGCTGTTCAATGACCCCGTCGGCATGGTCTTGCTCTACGCGGCGGTTGTAGCTTGCATGCTGGCGCAGCAGACGCGTAGGGTGGCATACTGGCGCATCGGCGCGGTGCTGTACAGGTATGCTGGCGCTAGACCTGCGTGCACGCGCTCAACGACACAGCCTCGCACTCGGTGTCAAGATGAACATTCTGCTCTTCCTTCCCGGCCTACTCGTCGTGCTTGTACAGCTTCGCGGGGTGCTTGGCACGGCGGAATCGGTCGCGATCATTGCCGCTATCCAGGTAGGTCTATGCTTGTGCGACCGTCATCTCACACTTCAGGTCCTCCTCCCAGCCCCGTATTTCCTCGACACGGTCCCCCACGCCCGTTCCTACTTTACCTCTGCATTCGACTTTTCCCGCGCGTTTCTGTACGAATGGACCGTCAATTGGCGCTTTCTCGACGAAACCGTCTTTCTCTCGAGAGCGTTTGGGACGGTGCTGTTGCTTGCGCATGTGAGCTTGTACGTTGAAAAGCACAGGCTGACGAGTAGGTGATGACGCTTGTGGTGTTTGCCGTGTTCAAATGGTCGCCGAAGAGGATCGGTGGGAGTTTTGGAGTGCTGAAGCGTGCACTGGGGGCGCCGGCGGGCGCGCCTTTGATGCCGACCGAGTTGCCGCTGTATCGTGCGTATCTCGCTACTCGTATCGCGGCTGACACGACAGACATCCCGCTCGTGCTGTTCACCTCGAACCTGATTGGCATCACGTTTGCGCGCTCGCTCCACTACCAGTTTTATAGCTGGTACTGCGACCAACTGCCGTTCCTGCTGTGGATCTCGCTTGGCAAGAGCCGGGATCTGTGAGTTGCGGCTGTGCGCCGTCGCTGTCGCTGATGGCGCTACAGGGTCGGCGTCGGGTTGACTGCCCAGCTGTGGCTTGTGGTTGAGCTTGGGTGGAACACTTACCCGTCGACGTCGATGAGCTCGCTGGGTTTGTTTGCGGCCCATCTCGTTCTACTCGTCAGCGTGTTCGTCGCGTCGATACAGGGAGACGAGCGAGAACTGCATGTGGAATAGAGCGAGAGACATGTATCATAGCTGCCACCCAGTGAGCGTGCTCGGGTCGAGTAGGAATCGACATCCAGCATGCCATCGTATATCCTCTCGATCAACTGCGGCTCATCGTCCGTCAAGGGCAAACTGTTCGAGATCCCGGTCGGTGCGAGTGGGGACGAGCTGCGACCGGCCGCGAGTCTGGCCATCAGCGGAGTCGGAGCGGCCGGACACAAGATCAAAGTCAAGGTGCAGTGGATCGGGGACGGCAAAGGCAACGACGTCAACGAGGAGGGCGAGGATGGAGGCCAGGTCGACTGTGGGTGACTGCCTAAAGACGCCAGCCGCTGACGGCTCGGCTCGGCTCGGTCTAGACAAGACGCTCGTGCCCATCTTGTTGGAAAAGCTGGTACAGAGCGGCCATGTCGACCCACACGACGTCAAGTATATCACTCATCGAGTGTATGTCATGTCTCGTCCAGTCCGTCCCAGTCGGCTGATAGCCATAGGGTTCATGGAGGCACACACAAGGAGCCGCTCAAGATCACAAAGGAGCATATGGAGGGCTTGGACGAGATGGATCAATTGAGCGAGTTTGCGCCGCTGCATGTGAGTGTCTGGAGCGTGTGGGAACTGAAGAGTTGATTGTGTAGAACCACCATAGCGTACTGGCCGTCCGCTCGTGCTTTGACGCTTTGCCGGATCATGAATCGTTGTTGGTCTTTGACACGCTTTTCCATGTGTGTAGCCTTGCTGGCTGCGGCAGACGGGCTGATCGATCGTAGCGAACCCTGCCTGAGGAAGTCTACACGTACGCTCTGCCCGAGCCTGAACAGGAGCTCAAGATGCCGCTGCGCAAGGTGCGTGCTGAAAGCGATGGGGATAGCCTAACACAACACACCGCAGTATGGCTTCCATGGCCTCTCGTACGCTTCCATCCTCGGATCGCTCGCAAAGCACCTTGGCAAGAGCCAACAAGACGTCAGCGTCGTGATTGCCCACCTTGGCAGTGGCGGCAGTGCGTGCTGTATCAAGAACGGCAAGAGCATTGATACGAGTCCGTGTGCTATTGGAGCTGTTCACCGCAACTAATGTCACTAGCTATGGGCCTCACACCGCTCGAGGGGTTGGTGGGCGGTACTCGTGCAGGCTCGATCGACCCGACGGCCATCTTCCACTTGATCCCCGATGCGGCGGGACCGGATCCCAAGCTGCAAAAGGATGGGATGGACGTTTCCAAAGCCGAGATCCTGCTCAACAAGTGCGTTGACATCGGCGTGCAAACGAGCTGACGCCAAAAGGCAATCCGGTCTCAAAGCTCTCGCCGGCACTTCAGACTTTGGTCTCATCCTCTCGCGCCTCGCACCGCCCACCGAGCGTTCAAACTACTCGGAGCAAGAGCACAAGCGCGCACAGCTAGCGTACAACGTCTACATTGACCGCGTGGCAGGCTACGTCTCATCCTACGTCTTCAAGCTGCTGTCCGACTCTGCCTCGGTCGCCGATGCCAAGATTGACGGCATCGTCTTCTCGGGCGGGATCGGTGAGAAATCAGCAAAGCTGCGCAACGACATCCTGCAGCGCTTTGCCTTTCTCGGAGCGGCAGTGGACGAGCAGAGGAATGCAACGCCTGATGGCACGGTGACGGAGATTACACGGCCGGGGAGTGCGATCAGAGGCTGGGTGGTGGAGACGGATGAGGAGGGGTACGCCGCGAGCGTTGGGTTTGGGATCTGGCGCGAGTGATGAGCGCTCTGGACGAGGCAGAGTATGCATGGACGATTATCGATGCTGGCGACGGCGAGCGGGATGAGCCGGGCGGAGGCGGCCATTGGTCTTGACACGGCTGCCGTGTCGACCGACGCAGGGCTGTCAAGGTCTGGCGGCTGTACTCTCCATCCTCATCTCGTTGATCATCTTGACCGTCGCTTGCATCCACCCACCTGCGCTGTCACCATCCATAGAACCAAACAACCATGCCATCAGCTACATCCCTCACCGTCCTCGCCATCCCGCTCGCAGCCCTGTCGTACGCAGCGTACAAAGTCGGCCGCCTGAACGATACCTACCCTATCCAAACCCCACCTCCCTACTCGCGTCTTCCCGCTCTCCTCCCAACGCTCGCCAAGGTCCACGATGCGCCCGACTTTATCACGGCGCGGATCCCACTCTCGGCCCAGCCTATCGTCGAGTACGAGCGCGCGTTCTACCAGACGTGGACTCTCCGCGTCGAGGCGGCCGTCGCGCGATTCTCGGACTTCAAGTCGTTGCCTGGTCATATAGGCCAGGAGCACTGTGACGGCCTGTTCCCCGTCTTGTCGCGCACACGACAGTCTATCATCGTGCATTGGAAATTGCCGGCCGTAGTGCTCTGGCTCGAGGACAGGCTTGGCACAGCACCGCTAGCACAGGGCGTGCAGGAGCTCACGGCCGTCGTGGATGGCAACGAGGTCGAGATAGGCTATGGCTGTGCGCAGCATTGGGGTCAGGACAAGGCGGAGCAGACGATGCCAGGTCTCGGGCTGGAGCTGCACAGGTTCTACATGCGCTTTCTTCTCGACGCTGCCAAACGACGGCTGGAGCGTGCGGCGGCACACGGCCTTGCGCTAGACGCCTAGGGACACTATGCATTATCATGATCGCGCTCTCGATCCCGATCCCGGTCTGAAGGATAGTAATAGCTCGGAAGGATAACCGTGTCCGTCCCAGCGCCCAGCTGCCTGCCCCCGCCAATCCTCCTCGCCGTCGTAGTCGATGTCGGACTGGGCTCGGATCCACTGACGACGCTCCCTCTCTCCGTCTCGCCCGGCCGACTCCACACACTGCGAATCGAAGGCACAGGCGGGACCCTCGGACTCCCACTATACCCTGCCGCACGCCACATGTCCTCTTTCGCCCGTCTGCCCTCTTCATACGTCACGACCGTGATCTCCTCGGTGTCGGCTTCGAGGTCGGAAAGCTCGAGTGCGTGCACGTCCTCTGCGAGCTTTGCAAACGTCGAGGACGGAGTGCCGGGCGTGATGGAGCGCGCTTTGGACAGTTTGGCGGTCGATGGCGTGCGCGAGTGCGCTGTCGATGGCGTCGTGGCGAGCCGCGAGTGCGAGTGCGAGTGAGAGCCCGAGTGAGAGTGCGAGTGGTGCTGGTAGATATGCTGGATCCCCTTGCCGTACCCAAACCGCGACTGTTCGCGCCGTCGTCTCCGTACCCGAGAAACGTAGAAATACAGCGCCGTCCCGAGCGCGACCAACAGCGCAACGCCGCCAAACGCAATCGCGATGATCTCGACTAGGAACGATTGCATCAGCTGCCTGCTGACTTGCGACCCCGACTCACCCAAGCCTAGCTTCTTGCTGCCAGTCCCAGCACTCTCGCTGGCACGCGCGATCCCCGTGTCCTGAGGCGACCAGTCGTCGGTGGGATCCGCCACGACAAGGTATGAGCCTGAAGTGTAGGCCGACGGCTCGTCGACCGTCACGACTGTTGTGCGCGACGGCGTGTCCGAGTCGGTCGATGGGGGGATAGTGGAGGACATGGCAAGACTAGACGGGCCCGAGCGGCGCCTCAGCCGGCTGAGGCCCGTTTGTAGTGCGTTGACGATTCTGGCAAGGTAGCACCACTCTGGGCCCTGCCCACGCCAGACGAACAACTAGAGGTGGATGCGAGGTCGTAGCTTGGTGAAAGGGAATCCACCCTCGCTCGTCGCTCATCAAAGGAACCGGGCGCTCAATCCTAGCGGCGATGGCGGGACAAAGGAGCCAAGTGATGCGGATGCGCATGCATCACACACGTACAAGCAGTGTCCGTTCCATCCCTTCCTTGTCCGTTCCGACTGCAATGTGATCATCCTAGACGGCTCTCATGCCAGCACGAGGCTCATGCCGCCAACGACGGCGGCTGCGATGGTACCGACGACTGCGGCAGACCCGAACGAAGTCGAGATTACGCTTGCGGCGGCACCTGACGGCGACGAGCTGGAGGATGAGCCGGATGCCGAGGCCGAGGCCGAGCTGTTGTCGGCAATCGTCTGCGACGTGTCGAGCGACGACGGGATTGAGGCTGTCGCGTCAGTGGAGCATGCTATGGACACTGGGGGACTCACCGCCAAAGTCCGAGCCGCATTTGGAGGTAATAGCCTGGCCAATCGTCGACGATGCAATCGAGCTATTGGCCTGGACCGCCTCGTAGTAGATGCTAGGGAGGGTCAGCATATTCCAGCCGTAGTCACGGTACTGACCCGGCATTGCAGTCGGTGCAGAGCGCACCGCTGTTGGCCAAGCTCGTGAGCTGCGACGCAGAGTCGCCAGTGCCAGAAATGAGCTCGACGAGCGATGTCGACGTCAAGTTGGTCCCCGTCGAGGTCTGAACCAAGTCAAGAGTACTGATCAGACAGTACGTGTTGTTGCTGCTCTCGTCAGTCACTCTGGCAATGTAGTCACACAGGTCCGACACACCCCGTCGTCTTGAGACAGCCTGCGTTCTTGACTTGGGTGTAGTCGTCAAGGATGGCGATCAACGCCTGCACCTCGGTGCCCTCGGTGCCGCCTGCAGACAGGTCGGAAGAGCAGCTCGAACTAATGGTCGACTTTGCCGACTCGAGCGTCGAGTTTGAGCATGTCGGGGTACTCGATGCGCACAGGGTGCCGAGATACGATGCCAGAGAATCAGTCAGCGACGAGTCCGACTAGGTGTGGTCAGTCTCAAACTCTACGCCCTGTGAGCTATAACCTACGTTGAAGACGGAGAGGATGCTGCTCAGCGCCAAGCAGTTGCCCAAGTCGCCAAACGCCAGCAAGCCAATCTGCGTCGTACAACCCCTGCGTCCATCAGCTTCCTTGGTTGATCAGCACGGTGCAGCGACCGACGTGGAAAGTCTACGAATGCAGCGTTAGCGTCTGTACAGGATCGACGGCACTGGTTGACGCACGCAGCGTTTACGCCTGTCATGGCGAGCATCGAACCTGCGAGCACAGCCACGCCAGCGTTTCGGAGTTGAGGGAGCATCTCGTCGTTGGTGGTACAGGATCGAATGCTTGCGAGTACGAGTGCTGTGCTTGGATACAGGTAATCTATGCGACTTTGCAGTGGCCGAGATGCTGTGCTGGTGGTACCGTCCAGTCGGGTGCTGGTCCGCAGCCAGACCATGACGTCGCACAGCGTGTGGCGTACGATTCACACGATTCACATCAATCAACACTGCCCGTGTCTGTACAATCCTTCTCAGCTCGCCAGAACCGCCTGGCTATACGTCGTTTCAAAGCTGAGTTCGACGCGATCCGTCGTGGCCGCCTCAAAGTCTATGATACGAATCGGGCCGTTCTCTGAGCGAAGGTGACGGGTCTGGATGTCTTGGTGCGCCACACCCGCTTCGTGAAGGCGATCGTATTGGCTTGCAACCTCCTTCCTGCGTGAGTCAGCATGAGCACTTGGATAGTCCAACATTGACAAGACTGACTTGATGTCCTGGGCCAGCGACCCAAGAGTTTCGGGGCGATACCAGTCAGCCGTGGCCGTAGAAGATGGGAACCACCGAACCCTGAAGGTGGCGCAGTGGGCCCGTGAGCAGGTCGACTTCAACCATTGCCGCTGCTTCGGCTTCTGTCTCGCTGTCGAACTCGTAATGGCCATGTTCATGGAATGCTGGGACGACAATCTTGGCGACCACATGCATCGTCTCCCCCTCGCCATAGTGTAATTGTGCCTTGTACGCGTCGTATAGGCGTCCGCGCCCGAGGAAGGTCTTGATATCGAGCTTGAAAGGCTGACAAGCGTCGGAAGGAACCACGAGCGGTGCGATGAGGCCACCTGCGAGGGCGGTGTTACCGAGGCAGTAGTTGGCGACGAAGCGCGTCTCGTCGTTGTCAGCGTCGGCAGAGAAAGAAACAGTGCTGCAAAGCTGAGACTATCGGGTACGACTCAGCGACTCATGTCATAACCTGGCGGGCAACTCACTGCCGGTGAACCAACACGAGTCATGTTGTTGAAATTGAGCGAGTGTGCGATAGCAGCGCCGGCACTCGAGGTCGCCGGTGGTGGCCGAGGCGCAGCAGTGGGGGCAGCTGACGCGTCCGGGAGGCGGATCCAGAGGACCGGCTCGGGTGTCGGCTGCACATGATGGCCGGGCCGCAGAGCCAGGGCCAAGAGCGTTGAGAGCATGGTCATCTGCGGCGGAGGCGCGACGTGAGGGTACGGGAGCAGAACGTGCGCTGCAAGCACTTGACTGATCGCCATTTCGGCCGGCGAGATTGAGCGGAACACCACACTCGACGCATGGTTTGTGATGATGAGATGGTCGTATCGATTGCAAGCCAAGGTCACGACAACCTATGTAGCAGGTGCGCATTAGTTGCGTGAGTGCAGGTACGGTCTTGCCTACTCACATCGACGAGCACTTTCACTAATGCCGCGCTGACACTTGCAGACTGCGCCGAGTCGGCCATGTACAGCTTGAAACCCGAGCCGGGAACGTGTCGAACGACAAGGCGGATTTCATTCGCCATCAACGAGATGAGCGCAGGTCGTAGTCGGACATGGTCGTGGATGGGTATAGAATCATCCCGGTCCCTGAGCCGTCACACGACGATTTCTACGATGCGGTATCGTTCTTGGCAAGGTCGTCTGTCGCCCACGGTGCGCGAATCGTCCGATCCACCCAGACGTCGTCGCTCGCGACATGGATCAGTTGCTGATTCACCGCACTGGCGAGCTCGGTGATGGTGCTGAATTTCATCGAGTGGTCTACAATAGCGAGATAGCAACGATGCAGAGCCAGGAAAGTGGACTGCGGGCTCGGCTCGTTGGAATCCTCGGGCGCGAGATGGAAATCGATCCGCGTCTTGAGATCGCCGAGAACAGCTGGGTTGCGCGTGAACGAGACAGCCTGGCCGCTCAAAGTTCCAAACAGCTGGGAAGCTGATGCGGGCGTGGTACGAAACCTGGAACGGCTAGCAGGCCCCGCGTCGACTGGACGTTCCGTGCCAACCTCATAGACATGCTGAAAGATGGCAGCATGGATGTTGGGTGGCAGGCAAACGTCTCCGATGTCGTGCATGTTGGGTGGCAAACGAGCGTGGTATGCTCGGCATTTCGAAATATTTCCGAGCGCGCCTAGGGGGGTTCCTCAAACGCTTGCATCATTATACCCAGCCAGTGTTGCTACATCCTGCGCCTGCCCAGACCATCACTGCTTGCCAGCGTCCGCTTTGCCCGTCCGCAGCGGCGTCTCCTGCTCTCGACCCTCCTTTGGTGGCTGGGAGTAGGATTCGTTCGCAGGCGCGTCGTTGGTAAAGTCTTTGCCAGTCTGCAAGCGTAGTCATCAGAACTGGTCGCATGCGATGCACGACGCGGCTCACCTCGTTCTGTACATCCTTGGCCGCCGTTTCGGGGTTCGCAGTCGAGCCGTCAAACGCCGCTTTGGTGTGTGCTACGTCGTCCGTCTGCGGGGGTGTCAGCGCAGTCCGGATGTGTGAAGAGCAAATGAGTCTTTTAAATGGTCTCAAGGCAGTGATACGCGGGTATCGGTAGATGAAACAAGCCTTGCAACTACAGCCACTGCAACGATGATCAAACCAAGGTAGCATCTTATCATAGCCCCACTGAATGGCAGACCGAGCCGTAGCGTTCCAGCAGGGTGGCCTCTCCCCTTAGCCTGAATACAATACGTATGCATCAGCGGCGACGCCCATGCGATAGCGTACACGCTCGGGTGGGTCCAGACGCCAGGCAAGGACGCCACATTTGCTCTGCAATACAAGCCGGTGCGCCCAGGCGCTGTCAGACCAAGACGCCAAATAGCATTTGAATGCTGGCCAACGCTTGAACGAGAGACGGCGCACGAAGCTCTGATGCGAAAGGGCAGATGCAAAGTATGCTACTGGCCCAGGATTATCCAGCGATCGCAGCGACTACCAACGCTGGAGCTCGCTGAAGACTGCGCTGGATCAGGACGCACATCGGGGTCGCCCGCAACGGGTGACGCCGTTGCTAGGTCCTCATGTTCTCATGCTGACGATCTTCCATTAAAAAGATGATGCCGTAGTCGGTGAGCAGCTAGCAATACCCTCAGCTAATGCTGCGCAGCATAATCCTGGGGAATCATAAATTCCGTCCCTTGGTATGGTATGCGAACGCGCGGGCTTGAGTTGAAGGGCTACTAGCAGACTACAGCCTGTTCCGAACACCTTGATCGGATGCACGTATCAACAGGACAGCCGCAGCTGAAAAGGATATCGAGTGACGCAGCTTTAGCGCCTCCGCATACAGCTCGTGAGGCCCACCGTACATGGCGGGTATCGCCATGTGCCGCGGCTCGCCTCAGTAGCTGCAGCGAAAGCGCAAATCTAGCTGGAGCGGTAAAGATCAGAGGTCGAGAACACGGCACCGAACCAACAGATGATCAGTACGCGTGATCGAGGGGTGGCCCCAGACACCCCTGAAGACATGCACTCGACGATCTGTGCGATGTACCTTGTGGAAGCTAAGAGCCCGTCTGCTAGCCATCTAGCGGCGCACGTTCCGTATGACGAACGGTAGCGGTAACAAATCCCGCTGTTGCCCGTCGACCTTGGTGCACGAGCTGCAGGTCATAGCAAGCATGAGACGCACAAGAGTACAAGCGCTGCCAAACCTCCTGAACTCAGAGTGACGCTCCCTTGTCGAAAGCAGACTTGTACAGCACTTGGTTCAGATCGGCGTGGAGCCTACAGCGTGTAGAGACGTCTTCGAGAACAGGTCCTGCTTCCTGCGCCGTCTCCGTCCGCATGACGAACGAATTTGGTCGCAGGCATCTGTAAGACCCGATCGGGCGCGACGATGCCGCATGCCAATCCGACCTCAAGCGCAGGCGCCTTGAGTAGACGCGTGCCTCGGTTGTCCAAGTCGACCCGGCTAGATCCCGTTTTTCCCGCTGGAATGGACGACCTGCTGTGTACCATCGCATCGCCCCAGCGCGCTTCCCGCGCCAGGTGCTAGCAATGACACACTCAAAGAGTAACCCAAAGCGAACAAGCTGACATAGGTGTTGGGAATGGAGGTTGCCGGTGCACTACGGAAATGATCCCGCAGCTGCACTCATCGCGGTCAAGAGCCAAAAGGGCCCGAGACCCTGATATCATGCGACTGAGCAAGGGAGCGTTGCGGATCACGGATATCCCTGCCACAAGAGTAGAGCAGTCGCTGACGGTCCCATGAGATGGCTAACACTGATTACGCTCAATCTGATCTCCAGAGCGGCCCACTGACCCTCCGCACCCAAGCTGGTAGATCATCGCTCGACTGTTATATCCAGCCACCCGAACCCAACCTCGTCATAGTCACACCAGCACTCACCCCGGCTCCAATGCTGCCCTCTTCATCACTGTAGAGCTCTTTCTTGCCCTGATCGCTCGCGTAGCCGCGGACCGAGAGCGCCGAGAGCGTGCGTGAAGCTGCGCGTGGTCTTGCGATCGTTGCGAGCTCGAGCGCCGGTGCCGGTTGCGGAGGCGGCACGAGCGGTGTCTTGAGGAGGAAGCGGAGTGTTGATGCGATGCTGCGAGTGTACATTGTTGAGGTTTGCGGTGGTGAGCAAGATGTCGAGTGCGGATGAAGACGATCAGGATGAAGAGTGACGTCGATCAGTGGCGATTAGGATACGTTTGTAATTGATTTGAATTAATCCAATTACCATTCTAATCCTAATCAACTACAACCCCTTACAACAATCAGCACAATACTCTACTCTCGGCTCGCTCGCTCCATCATCAACACAACCACAATGGCAGACGCAAAGCTCTCACAGAATGAACTCAAACGGCTAGAAGTCGAGCGCGTCATGAAGTCGTTCAAACTCAAGTCGGTCGAGCCGTTCTTGTTCCCTTTCATGTCCCACTGACGGACCACCGCATAGTCCATACGACATCCTCGACCTGCCATCGTCAGCGACAGACGCAGAGATCAAGAAGCAGTACCGCAAGAAGAGTCTGATGATTCACCCGGACAAGTTTAAGCATGAACAAGGACTCGATGTGAGTGAGCGGTGTGGGGTGATCGGGTTTTGCTTTGCAAAGGTGTTGCGCCGTTCACGTTGCGGTCGGCAGAGACTACGCGGTGGGTATATCGGTTGAAGAACTGGGCGGCTGCAGGCAGGCATGGACACCAGTAGGCTTTAATAAGCTCTGCATTCTTGGTTACCGAGCTATATCCCAGCACACCCGAGTCGACAAAAAGCGTTGTGGAGCTGTGCAAGGCGCCCTCACGAGACATTGCAAAAATACCGAACGTACGCCTGTGGCAGAAGTCGTGTCCCACCAGACAGGTAAAAGCGGTCTTGCTCGCTTTTGCTCTATGGCATGTGGACTCGGCTCGATCGGAGCACAGCCCGATATGTGACAGGTAATTCCTGATTCCTGTGCTACAAACTTCAGCCGGCGTCACAGGTCTGACGAGAACGCGATCATCACGTGTACTCGTGCTACTCCTTGCTCTGGCGGTTGAGCGGTCCACCATCCGTATCGCATTCAATTTGCACTTGACACGATCTGGATCATCCAGATGGATTATTACACGTACCCACAGTCTGGCACGATAACTCTTGCGTCGCTTGGCCCCAAGCGTGATCAGACGGGTTCGCATAGACTCGCGCACGTCGCGCTGGCTTCTGTCTGTGCTAAGACTCCCGGCAGCGCCATCGCGTTGGCGCTGCAAGGACTCATGTGCTCGAGACAGATAGCGGCGACTGGATACATTCACATCAGCTCGATTCTGCACAATATCGAGTTGGCCAAGTCTTGCTTGACTTTTGCTGCTGCGGAAATGTCGATCGTGGCTGCAATGGTTGAATCAGTGGAAGGATTCAGAGTCGTTGCTTTGAACCTTCAACACCTGAGATCATGAGCGGCCTCGGTCTCCGGTGCCAGTACCTGCAATGCGGATAGGGAATTTCGTCGTTATAACACGGAGGGTGCATCTGCTTCGGCTTGCCGCTCCTGCGTGTAGCTTGAGTTCCTCGTGGGGTGCCGAACGACCGAGCAGGCCGCGATCTGCCATTTGCTGCTAGTCATTGCGGTTCGACTTGACGAGCTTTTATGCGTTTGGTTCGGATAGCACGAGAGCAGGTGTGTTTGCTTCGCGGAATCCTCATTTGACACGATAGCTATCGTCACGCATGATTTGACCACGTCGGATGCACAGGCAGCACATCCAACACTCCGCTGTTGTGGCCCAGCCAAGTATCAGCACTTTGTTCATCGTGCTATATCTGCCCGACGTCCTCCGCTGTCTACCTGGACGACGGGGTAACCAGTTGCCAGCACAGTTTTGGAGGGTGATTGAGCCATACTTTCTCATCAAACAGCTGGCGTCGTTTCCGTGTCGGCGCGAAACGTACCACGCCAGGAATGCCGACAGCGTGGCTCCTCGATAGGATAGTATTTCGAGGTTCGCAGAGGGCGTGAGACAGCTTCCACGGCTGCACTCTGGCTCTGCGATGCCTCGCACATCCCAGCTCTGGGCTCAGACACACAACTCGCGCTTCGGTGCCCGAACCACGGCTGATGTATGTTCTTGAGCAGTGCAGTCAAATCCGACTCACCCCGTCAGAGCGCTTCAGTCCGTCATGTCCGGTTCAAGAAGTCGGGCATGTCACCGAGAGCCGAGGCGGACTCACTGCGCAGCGGTGAATCGCGACAAGTCGCGAGTGATAAGACACGCGATCAAGTATCGGAACAGAACCCGTCGCCAATTTTGCAGCAGTGATTACTGTTTCATATGTTGGCCCTGGGTCTGTTCGGTTCTCGTGGATGTCTATCCTCTGCCGAACTACTTCGTGATGTCAGTTCATTGGTGACTTTTTCTTTCTTCAAGCTTGTCGGCCATGGCTTGGATGGAACCATGCCGCAGGGAGCATTTGCCCAGCATCGAGCTAGATCGGGACGTTTATGGGTGTCGACCGGGCTCCCTGAAGCTCTTGGCGAGCTTATCTGCGGTATGTACTGGGTCGACACCTGATCTCCCCACTGGCGGGCGTGGTCTGTAAGGGCGTATCGCGAAGCAGACTCTGCCTGTTTCATTCCCTGTATTCAAATCGCTTCGCGCGCACCCCCGTCCTGCACAACCCTTTTGCGGTTCCTTTTCCTTTTCAGCATGCATCCCGCTGACACCCTCCAGGCATTTGATTTCCTGAAAAAGGCCGAGGCTGTATTGTCAGACAAGTCGACGCGCGCAGAGGTTGACAGTGTCGTGACGCACGCGCGTATCCTCGTGTTAAGAACGTGAGTGCTCTTGCCTCCTCGTTCTGACGTGAGTTGACGAGGACAGTGTGATCCCCTCTGGCAACCCCGCGACGATTACAGATGACGATCCGCGGCTGCAGAACCTGAATCCGCCGTTTGAGCAACAGATCCGGAATGAAGCGAAAAAGGTGTTCATCGAGGAGGAGGTGACGAAGCGGAGGTGGGTCGTGTCTCAAGCGGATCTTACCGCTGACTCTGGCAGAGCGCAAAAACTGTCGTATGCCAACGAAGGCGCCGAGGCGGCCAAGAAGGAGGCCGAGGCGCGTGAGCGGAAACGGAAAGCGGAAGATGCTGTAAAGTGGGAAGGTGAGTGACCGGTCTGTCCACCGCGCTGCGCGGCGATGTTCTCGCCTTACGCCTTGCCTCGCAGAACTCTCGGCGCCGCAAGACCGACTTCGAGGACGAGTCTGCAACCGCTTTCGCTTTCGCTTGCTTTATCAGAATCAGAGGCTGACCGTGCTTTTCCGTAGAGCGCCGCGACGAGCGCGTCAGCAATTGGCGTGACTTTGCGACCGCGCCCAAGAAGAAAAAGTCGAAGAAGAATGCTCACGTCTTGGGCTAGGTACCCCTCGGGACGCTCGTCACCTCGAGGGGGCCGGTTCGTGGGTTGAATTGTATACGACTATCACTGACCTGAGCGATGTACTACTATTGCGAGGATGTCTGCGGGTATGGCGTGCATGTAGTTGCTCTGGGATGGCCAGCAGCAAATCACCATTTCAAAATGACTTGATCGACAATGTCAGTGCGGTCACGTGACGTTCAAGATTTCTTGCCACCTGCCTGTCTTGTCGTCGTTGTTGAGCATCCACAGCACATCATCATGGGCAGAGTACGCAGCGGACATAGGTGAGGGCTAGAGCCGTCGAGGCATAGACGTCAGAAACTGATTCGAACAGGGCTCACCACGCTCGTCGGGACGTCCACCGCGCAGCACGGACTCGTGTGAGGACCAAGGACCTCGACCTCGTTCAAAAGGACATGCTGCCCGAGAACCGGCCAAACTTTGAAAAGCAGCCGATCAATGAGGAGCTCCCTGGCTTGGGGCAACATGTGGGTTGGATGGTGCTAGCTTGGATGCCGGAAGCTGACATTGACACCCGCAGTACTGCATCGAGTGTGCAAAGTGAGCACAGCGCTACCTATGGCGTCCGCTCGCCGCTGACACACGGATAGGTACTACGAGTCAGACACGGCATTGAAAACACACGGCAAGAGCAAAATCCACCGGAGGCGGCTCAAGGAGCTCCGAGACCCGGCGTACACTGTCGAGGAGGCGTACCGGGCTGGCGGCGTCGGCGTCGACAACCGGCAACGCGGTGTCGAGGAGATTGTCTCCAAGATGGAGGACGGGGGAATCTAGCTTGGATCTGTGATTTTGTATGTGCATGTACGCTCGTTTCATCTGCACCGTGATGATTGGACACAATCCTAGTACTGACATGACCTTGGCTGATACAATTGTTGACTATCCCAGCTCAGTGCGAGACTTCCACCAGCAACTCGCCAGCCTCTGCAATCTCAATCTTGACTTGCTCCATCGTGTCAACGACAAAGTGTGCGCCAAGCTTGTCAATCGCTTCGCGCGGGTGGCTCGTACACACTGCAATCACCGTGCCGCCGGCAGCGACAGCAGCTTTGATGCCCGAGGGCGAGTCTTCAAAGATGACGGAGCGCTTGGGGTCGATCCTGAGGTCGGCTGCGGCAAGCAAGAACGGATCGGGGAACGGCTTGCCGCGGGTCAGGCGGGCGTCATCGGCTGTCACGCAGACTTCGGGGATTGCAATGCTGCGCGGCCTTGTCAGCTTACTCTGTCGGCGACTGCGGGATAGACTGACCCAACCCGCGTAAGACACCCGTGACAATACGTCCTCGCACCCGAAGTCGCAACGGCAAACTTGCCTTCGGGCAGCGAGTCAAGCATCTCGCGCACCCCTGGCAAGATGCGAACGCTGCGATCTTCAAACTCGTCGTCCGTGTCCTCGAGCACTTCGATGTCGCCCAGGTTGTCGGCACTGTTCAACTCTGCGCCGAGCTTGAAAGCGGCAAGTTGCGCTATAGCAGCCAAGTCGATGGGCCTTGACTCACGCGCGTTGACCGGCGATGGCACTCCTTCCGATGACAGCGTCGTCACGGACGAACGCGCGGTCGATGGAGTGGACGAGGGTGACGTCGACGCGAACGACGATTTGCGCGACTTGGGCTTCGCATCGGCAAACGCCAAGATTGAGCGCTCAAAGCCTGTGCGCGTTAGCACAAGATACCACCCGCTCCCAGACTCACGGTCGACCTCGAGGTCGAGATCCTCGGGCTTCAGAAATGGCTTAAAGTCGCGCAGGTTGTCACTGGCGCGACGACCGTGCGTGGCTCGGATCACGTATGATGGATCCTGCTTGATCTCGACGGCGACCGCCGTCCAAGCCGCCTCGACAGCGGCGATGGAGTCGGTCAAGGTACCGTCCTGAGCGGCGATCAGTTGCTGGCACCAAGGTGGAGGGGAGCCCGTACCATGTCAAATAGCACACCGTCTGCGGTAAACTTGGTGGTCTGCATGTTGCAATGCTCGAGCTGGTAGGTGATGCAGATAGAGCATGACACTCTACTTATCCTTTGGGTAACTGACCAGCCATGTAATTTGGTGTTGACCGGGCTGAGCGATCTGGATGTATTCGCAACGATTCGGCACAAGCTAGCAATCGCCTCTGACTACCGTCGCGCTATCTGAGATGAAGGAATACTCATTTGCATATAGTCAACCGCGCTACCCTATACTGGACAAGTCATGCACCCACACGCCCATGTGTCAGTCTGTCCTCCACCACATGTCAACTTGGACCGATCCGGGTCACGATACCACCTGAGGAAAGCCTGCAAACCAACTACAAACTCGCAGAGAAGAAGAGGAACAAAGATGACGAAGACGAGGTTGACCAGCGCCAACGCGGCGACCCCAGATTGCTGAGCGTCGGCAATCGAACTCGACATGCTTGCCAACTTGCTGACCATGAAGTCGAGGTAGAGGAGTGAGGCTCCAAACAGAGCGATGGTAGCCAACACAAACAATGCCAATGCAATCTTGCCGGCGCCTTTGAACGTAAGCTTCGAACCCACCGTCTTGAAAAAGCCCCATGTAGCACCAGGCGCTGCTTTGAATCGCTCCCAGCGTGTCTTCTTGTCCTGGTTGGCGTTGGGATCACTCTCGGCCGCGAGCTCGGCGTTTGCGGTGATGACTTGCAGCACAACGACGAGCGCAATGACGAAGAACAGGTGCCAGAGGTTGATGATTGCAAACAAGCTTCCGTCCGTCAGCCAGCTTGCGTTTGCCGAGAGCGAGGTCAATGCGGATTCGGTCAGCTTGAGGTCAGGTCCAAGATCTGCAATTGCCTCGGTCGCGCGTTGTACAATCTGCTCTCCGCTAGAAGATCCTGCGGCTGTGACGAGCTGAGCGAGACCGAAAAGCTGTCGAGCCCCGAGGATGTAAAGCAGCATCACGAACACGACGGTTGCTGTCCAGAACGGGGACACTTTGATGGCAGTCCACGAGGCTTTGGCTTTGGCGCGCAGACCCTTGACTTGAGCGCTTGAATCGGTCTCCATCGTGTCCTGGGATTGTCGATCGGCACGCGGCTGTCGAGGCGGGTAAGAGCCTTGCACTTCATCCCGGGACGATGGATGGCTGCTTTGCTGGTTCCCTTTGGCTCGTGATTTGTAATCCACTTGGTCTCGCTTGCCAGAGACAATATCCTCCATGGCCGCTTCGTTGACTCGATCCCGCTGTGCCTTGCGCTGTTTGCGTTTCTCGTCTCTATCTCGTCGTCGGTCCTCGGTCGACTGGTCGGGAGCGTATACATCGCGCGTGCGTTCTCGCCTTGATCTTGAGCGTTCCCGTCTGCCTGCGTCTTGCCCGCGTTCCGGCGGAGGATTGGGCGGGGTGTCCAGTGGTGGGGATATTTTCGCAGGCGGACTTGGCTCGGGTCCTTCGCCCGTGTCCAGCCGCCGTTTGTGTATCTTATTCCTATTATCAAGCCATGCTTCTCCCTCCGCCGAAAGCGGGGACGGTTCAACTGCGGCCGTTGTCGGTCCGCTCGAATCAGGGACAGGAATCGGAGGCGGTCGTCGTTGCTCTCGTCCCGCAGATGTTTGTGAGCGGCTACTTGTCGACGCAGGCACTGGTTGTACGTCTGGAGCTTCCTTGGCATCTTGAGCCCGAGTCGGTTGACCTGTTGTGCGAACGCGTCCGCGTGTCGGCGAGCGTGAACGCGTTGCCGACGCTTGCAGCTCATCGCCATCGCTTTCATCATTGGATGCTGCGTTTCGTTGTCTGCGCCGCTGGTCGGAATCGATAGCAGGCGGCTCATTGACGTCTGGTGGAAGCTGTTCTGGAAATTTGTTGCGCTGCTCGCGATGCTTTCCGCTAGGCTTGCCGCCGTCTGCCGTAGTGTCTGACCGATCGCGGCGCTTGGGCCGATGACCAAAGCTGCGACCTTGTTCCCGGTCCTTGGTAGCGCTGGGAGCGTCATGGCCGCCTGTCGCCTTGCCCTTGAGTGGAGGCGATCGTTGTCCTAGAGCGTCGCGCTGGATCTCCGCCATGACTTGAGGATCGGGCTCTGGTATGTCTGCTCGATTGACGCTGATCGACGCTGCTTGTGTACTGCCCGCAATATCGTCCGCCAGAGACGCGTTTTCTGAAGACTTCGGTTTCTCGTCAGAACTTTGCTTCGGACCGTCCCAGTTCCATCCGGCGTTGCCAGTGAACGTAGGCAAGTCAAACTTCGCTTGTGAACTGCTTTTCGGAGAGTTTTTCGCGGCACGAGCTACAGATGGTGCTGGAGATGTCAGTCATGTCTCCAGGCGTAGGGACTTGGGCTTACGTGCTACCTCATCGGGGGTGACAGGCTCCGCTGACTCGGAGGCAATTAGATCTTCCAGCTCACGCACTGCGGCCTTTGCGTTTGGTTTGCTTGGCGCAGATGGTGTTTTCAAAGGGGTTGTATTTGCGCGTGGCAGGGGTGCCGGGGCCGCTTCATCGATCACAGCTTTCCGAGTCGATATGGGATTCGATTCAAGGTCATTTTGAGGCTCGGGGACGTTCTTGCGCCCTAGGGTGCGCTCGCTTGGCGGCGTCGTGTCTTCAGCAGCAGATCTCCGCTCGATGCGCTCTGCTGTGAAAGTGAGCGTGGACCCATGCAGCGCTATGAACTTACGGAGGTCATCTTCCTTGGCAATACTGGACGATACGCTCTCGGTAGCGGCCGCGGGTATGGGGTCATTCGGCTTGTCCGACCGCTGTGTGTCCCCCTCCCCCTCGCCGTGCCGATCTTCATCACGAGCCTTGGATGTCGAGGCTTCCTTACCAGGTTTTGACGGGACAGATGACCCCAGATTGAAGCGCTGCGCACGGGCTTGACGAACGAAGGACTTTGGCGATAATTGGGCCAGGCGCTCCTGGCGTTCTTGTTCAGCTTTCTTTGTCTCTTCCTCCTCTCGCTGCTTCTTCTCAGCCGCTGCTTTGGCTTGCCGTCTCTCGAATGCACGGCGGGTAGCTTCGCGAGGTGGGAGTTTGTCAAGACCGTCGGGGCTTTGGCGAGCATCGTCTTTCGGGTTGTCCGCATCCGTCGCCGGAGTTGTTGATTGCAGGTCATTATGTGCAGACACTTCAGTCTTCGGTTGTGACTTTGCCTTCGAAGAGTCGGAGGGTAAGGGCTCATTATCATTCGAAGGCGACGCGGATTTCCCGGTAGATTGCGCTGTCTCGTGAGCATAGCACGTTGACTCGAATGAACATACCCTCTCCGTCACCTGGCGTTTGGGGCTTGGGAGATGGTGTATCAGGCTGAGCAGCGATACGACCTGGTCTCTCGGCGGGGTCAACAGCCTTGCCTTTGCGCGAAGCATTGACGGGTGCCAACGGACGGTCAGAAATCGGGGAGTCACGATCGCGTCGATCGGGGTCGTCCGGAGGCACAGGGACTGGCTCAAACCCACCCTTCTCCTTGCGCCTTGCCCGGTACTCCACAGGTTGCTCAGGCTCTACACCCGGGTCAATCACGATCACGCCCATAGCCAATAATCACGTACCGGGATAGACTTCACGACCCTTCAAATCGCGTAACCGTTGTTGTATCTGCTCCACTGTCTGCGGCTCTTCCGCCGGGTCGTACGCCGGGGGAGGCAGCTCGGCATTCGCGGGAGCTAGACCGTTGTTGTCCATGTATATGTCATTGAGAATGGCAGGAACGACATTCTCTTGCTCATGCGCTTCTCGGACCGCACGAGCGAATGCAGTTTCCTGTGCCGCCGTCTCGCGCTGTGGGCTTGGCGGCGTCTGCTCAGAGGGCACCCAATCCGGTGGCGGGGTCGAAGGGATAGGGAAGGTTGGGTGACCGTGGCCTGCTGTGTGGCATACGTCAGCGGAGACCGCGCAGACTCAGGGTACATACCCGTCACAGGCAAAGCGGCTGCCTGTGCAGCTTGCTGCTCCAACGGCGGCTCTGTTGTGACTTCGGAGTTTACTGGATCCGAAGCATCTTGCGCCTTCAGTGTGATAGGCACGCTGGTCTCATCAATCGGCTTGAGGTTGGCTGTCGCACGTTGCAGCAGTTCTTGTCGCTCTGCCTCCGCTCGGGCTTCCCGTTCTGCCCGTTTGCGTGCTTTGGAATTTTCCATCTTGGCCTGACGTGCGGCCATTCGTTTATCCCTCGATGACAGCTCTGGCTTGCCTTCATCCTCCTGGTGCCGGGCAGCTTCAGCCGGCTGCGCTGACGCCGCTTCCTCTGCCTCGACATCCTGGCGTTTGTAAAATAGCGATTCCGGGGACGGCGGAGCGCTGCTTTCAGCTTGCTTTGCACGCGATGCAAACGATACGCCGGCGTCCGTGGGGGATGCCGACTGCGGTTTAGAAGTATCGGTAGTTCCTTGAGAGGTTTCAACTGCCAACCTGTCAGCCTATGTCAGACCGAGCGCCGCACGCACCCTTTGCTGGTGATTTGACTTTTGTGGGCGACGACACTGATGGTGAACGTGCTGATTCGACTGGGACTTGACCGCTGGGCTCGGCGGCGGGCCTCTCGATAGTCGCTTCGGTTGCCGCAGGTGAACGCACCGTCGAGGCTTCAACTGAGCCGGTATCAATGGCAGGCGCCGGGGCCGAACTAGGAACTCTTTCCCTCGTGGAGCTGACATTCGAGGACGTGGAGGCAGCTTGAGGGGATTGTTCCTCGCTACTGTTCTTGTCGCGCGCATTGAATTGTGCCTCGGGTTCGGGAGTAGATTGGGATTGTTGCTGAGCACGAGTCGTTGCCGCGGCCGCGGCCGCTCGACTTGTAGCAGCGGGACTGACAGGATCGGCAGGCGCGCCTTGCGTCTTACCCAGTTTCTGCGCTTTGGGTGCCGCGCCTCCCTGAAGCTCAATGCGATGATCTTCGAGTTCCTTGGATTGCTGCTCAAACTCCAGATCAGCAATACGATCTTTCTCCCGCTGGAGAGCTGCCTTGCGGACTGCTTCGGTCGGCGTGAGTTCCTTCTCAGCCTTCTCCTTGTCCTTTACGCCTTTCTCCTCAGCTTTGCCTTTGCCCTTGCCCTTGCCGGTTTTAGCTCGAGCAGTCTCGGTATCGGCGTCGACCTCTTCGTCCTCTTCCTCCCCTTCTGCAGCCGTGTTCTTCTTTGCAGCCTTGTCCGAGCTCGGTGGTTCGCCTTCCTGCTTCTTCTTGGCTTTCCCGGCTTCGCCAGCTTTAGCTTTCTCCTTGGACTTGTCCTTACTCGGTGCCTCGGGTTCCACCTCCTCGGACGACTCTTTGGAAGACGCCGGCGTGACGACCTCTTTCTCGTCCTTGGTCTTGGCGCCAGCCTTTTCCTTGTCTTTCTTGGGTTTCGGTTCTTCAGCAGGTTCAGGCTCTGCCTCAGCTGGCACGCCCTTCTCCTTGACCTTTTCCTTCTTGGGCTTTGCCTTTTCAGGTTCAGGCTCGGCTTCGGCTTCGACTTCGGCGTCTTTGGGTTCAGCTTCAGCTGTCGGTTTGGCCTTCTCTTTCGTGGCTTCTTTCGCCTTGGCCTTCTCCTTGGCTTTGGTCTTTGCTGGTTCGGCCGCTTCAGGCTCAGGTTCTTCTTCTGTTGCAGCAGCGTTGCCAACGACGGCGCCCTCGTCCTTCTCCTTGACTTTCTCTTTCTTGTCTTTCGTCTTGGACTTGACAGGGGCTTCCTTGTCTTTCTCAGCTTTGACCTCTTCCTTGCCCTTGACTGCCTCGGGTTCCAGCTCCGGCTCTGCCTCTGCCTCGCCTTTGGCCTTTTCTTTAGCTTTGGCCTCTTTCTCCTTCACGCTGTCCTTCTTCTTCTCCTTGGCCTTGACCGCTTCCTCCTCAGCCTTTTTGGCCTTCTTCTTCTCCTTCTCCCTGGCCGTCTCCTTGGCCACAGGCTCTCGCTCGCTTGTAGGACTCTTGGAAGGTCTGTCCCCAAGTGCCAGCTCCTGCTCGAGCACAGACTCTGGGGACGCAGGCACTCGTTCGGCCTATCGACCATGTTAGCTTGTTGAGGATCACTCAGAAGTCGACTTGCCTCACGCGTCGCAGTCTTGGAAGGGCGTGGCTCGGGTTTCCCCCGCTCTGGTACCGCTACCGGATCTGGCGGGGTCTTGACCTTCTTCTTGGCGGGGGCCGTGCGCTCGCCGACGGCTTCCCGTACGCGCTCCTTGATGTCCTCGGCGATGCCAACCTCCGGGACGCGGAAGAGCGAGAGGAGGGCGAGTAGGAGCAGGCATAGGAGGAAGAGGATCGCACAAGCCTCGAGAAACGCGTTCCCGAGGCTTGTTGGGTGGTACGCGAGCACGGCCACCTTGATGCGATTCTAGGCGGATCGAACTAGTTGATGAGGCGAGCTACGGCCAGGCATTGGATCGTGCTGGTTTGCCGCTGGCTGTCACGAATGCAAGCTGGACGCAGTGGATCGGTTGAAACACGGCGCTGAGACGCGCACAGAGGATCCTTTGCCGTCCGATCAAAGGGATGCGACGTCGCTATGACTGGGCCATCTTGCTTGTCGCTAGATCACAGGAATCAGATCTGTGCAAGATCTCGTTGAACAGGAGTGTCAGGCGCAAGAGGGCGCAAGATCGGTGAGTCCAAGAGCTGCTTCAGGTCGTGCTGATAAGCACGTGTTTTGACTTTTGTCATGCATTTCCCACTGTGATCGTTTGAACTACCTCAAGAATGCCCGCATCGGATATACACCTTGGGTGAGCACGGTGCATTCCGACGCCGCTGAACACTTGCAGTGCATAGGCCGGAGGGTAGCGAGAGCGAGAACCGTCGCTTCTTTCTACAGTTTTCATGTGCTTGTACTCGTCATAGTCAGCTTTGTTGGGGCAGTGATCGTTGGTTGCATCGAGGCTCGAGCCGAGCTAATGTAGTTTCGCCCTGGGCCCAGCCAAGACGCCGATAACGCCGCTACTAACCCCCTGAGAGCTCGCCACTCAACACTCCCTCTCAAGCTCTCCTCCAACCGTCGACATCCACCTTCGTCATCCATCCATCCATCCATCCATCCATCCACCCACACCATCGGGCGCTGGGTTATCCCAGGGCCTCGGGCTAAGGCTGCTGGGTTATCCCAGGAGATCGAGGCTGGTGTTCGACCTCTTGACC